>JAMBLF010000499.1:0-255906 GCA_030578115.1 Leucoptera coffeella
ATATAAGAGAGTGTCAGTGAATTAGCTTTACGTTATATTGAATTTCATTTTGTGATAAAGTGTGTGTGGTGTGAATCTTGGGTCTTGATTTTAATAGAGTGGTATTTATTTTTCTTTCTTAGGTCTCTTCATTTAAATATCGTTATCAATGCGAGAAGTTCTAATGTTATTACGTTTGAAATATTCTGAATTAATTTATTGAGTAAATACGAATCATCATAACTTCGTACTTCTAAAATATACTTATTAACTTGGGCAAAACTTGCGCATAACTAGTATAAATAAATAAAAATATATACGCCACTATCACCAGAAATAAGAAGGAAGCTTTAAGCAAAATTATATTATAAATAAACCCCATTTCTCGTTTCCCAAACAAACATCTCGATTCCCAACATTCGCGGGCCATAAAGTAAGGACAAACAAACACAACATGCATTCTGAATTAGCGAAAGCAATGGGTTGTGAATCCTTCGCAGAAAACATGCGTGGGCGCACGGGTTTGCCCACTATGTTATCCAGAGAAATTCTGTACGTTTACGTATATATATGGAACCTACAGGGATGGTATGCATAGACCATCAGAGATATATATACACACATATAATTTTTGTGTATTAATATTGTTTGACGACCTCCGTGTCGCGATCGGTTAGTCGCCGGAACGCTAATCGTGAGGTCCCGGGTTCTGTTCCCGGTGGAGGCAGAGTTAAGAACTACGCTTTTCTACTGTTTTCCAGTCTGGTCGTTGATTATATATGCAATTATCTATATGTATATATTTCTTAAATATACGTTGAATAGTACCCTCAACACAAGCATTAAATGAACTTACCATGGGGCTAGTTTAATTGGTGTAATAATGTCCAAATATTATTATTATTACTTTAATCCTTTGAGGTGTATAGAACCACAAACGTGGTTACCTGTATCGTTAGTCTGGGGTTAATGAGGGGAAAGTGTTTTGAAAGGAACGGAAAAATGGGGTTGGATCTCAGCCTATCCTTCTGTAGAACGGGCGTGATGTAGTGTGTTAAAACAACAAGGTAATTAATGTCACATAAGCGTTCATTTACACAGGTATTGTATTACACAGGTGCTTGTGTAATACTATCTAATATTGCAATAAACAACATACAATAATTCATTCTATGATAAATAAGAATAGTTTAATTTTACAAAAAAATAAAATAATTAAATAGAGATTGTCCTAATACGGTGTATAGTGTTAAAGGTACAGAATTAAATTAAACTTAAGTAGTTTTTTTTTAAATTACATAATAGGTTTTTTCTTATCTTTGTCTCTACGCCACTCATATAATAAATTACTCTAAATAGAACATATAAAGAGATACCGCAAAGAGATATAGATTGACACATGTGTGTATTTTTAAGCTTATCTAGTTACACAATGTGGCCATGTGTCAACCATTTAAATGACAGATCTGTCACTTACCACTTACAGTCAATAAGATGCTCTTTTAATAACTCCTAATACTTTGGTAATAAAACTATCTTTAGAACAGGATTGAACCAGCTCCTTGGTACGTTCATTTACGACTTGTTTTATGGGTATTCAACATAAATAAAAGAAATATATAGTACTCATAGATAGATAAACACATTGTGTTAGTAAGCAAATCACACGGAAATCATGATCATTAACTTTGCTTCCATTGAGAATCGAACCCAGGATCTCTCGATTATCGTAAAAGTATCAAATGATTATTGGCAAAGACTATTTAGAAACAGATAATTCAGGCTTATGAAATTACGTAACTATATGAATAACTTTCTTAATAACTCTGAATAACTCTATTTCGTATGGAAAAATAAGCCAGGCATAAGGAAGTATAGTTTGTCATTATATTTTCATTATTATCTATCCATTATTTTTTCATACAATACAATTTTAAGCGTAATGGCTTTTATACCCTTTATAATATAGCTTAAATATCGTGATTGAATAGGGTGTAATAATTGAGAATTATATTAAAATTGTAGTTAAAATGTAAGCGCAGCGCTGTTTGAAATTGTCGACATTGATGCAAAACACGAAAGCAGCGAAGAATGTAACAAGGGATAGGCACGTTCCGCTTGTTTTGGGATTGCTGAATTGTCGATAGTTTTAGTAAGTGAATTCAATGTTGATGCTGATCAAACCGATGTCAGCATAAATATTATGATTTAGCTTTTACGAACAAGCAACTTAATTGCTTAATAAAAAATAAAATATAGTTTATTAGACTTCGTCTAAGCAAGCATATATTTTACACCATTCTACTCTCTTTAATATATAAAATGATAAAATTCACGTATTGCAACCAATATATATCATTAATACGATGAATGTCCCAAACCACATTTTCAATGCAGGAGCAATACATACAACTGAGACACTAGTGGTATTTTTACTATCTTGTCATAAAAAATCGATACTTCCCATTTCATCGACATTCACCTCTCCCGTGTCCCATCCCTAAGCGCACGTGCACTTCCTCACTCGACTGAATCATAACAAACAGAAGGTTATGCACTCAGCTGCACTACGGGCATGTACTTACACTACAGATTGGAAAGGGTTTTTAACAGCAGGTACTTTTATCACGTATACATATGATAAAAAACATACATTTGACATAAGAACCGTATTCGTGCTAATACATGACCAAGGAGATTTTCATGTCTCAAAGTCTTGACTCTACCACCCCGAAAGGGATTAAAAGTCTTGAACATCCAATCTTTGCTTATTAATGAGATATTACCGTGTCTGAAACGACACGAGTATTATTCCTTGGTAGGAAGTCAGAGGTTTGTGTCTTACAAATACGGAGTAGTTCATTTACGACCGTATTGAACATTTTTATGCTAGATAATCAGCATTCAACGTAACTAGCCGTAAAGGACTATTAACTATAATGATGAGTACATTTCATTTTGATATATACCAAATCCGTTAAAATCGCATCTAACTTCGTTGCATAAAACTCTTAAATACGTAATAGAGATACAGTATGGTATAAAATTAAACTGAGTACTAGTATCTAATCCTAAACTTGCAAGGTATACCATAGGAAATACACTAATATCTACGTGATAAAAACTACGATATCTACGTGCTGTATCGAATAAATAGCTAACGTGAAGTAATGGTTACGAAAGAGTTAACTTAAGTATAACAAGTGATTAAAAACGTTCTTATCGAATCAAACTTTTAATTTTGATAAAGAATTGGCCAATGTTTACTTATGAAATACATGTTTCCGTTTGTAATTGATCTAGTGGATTCATTTATGATATGATTTTATATTCTTACGATGTATGGAACAATAGAATTTGAAAAGGTACATTATTTATAAATATGGTTGAGTTTAGGTTAAAAAAATAGTTTTCCAATATGAGTACCTATAAAATACAATAAACAATTCGAATCATTATTATTTTCTAATTCTATATTAACATAGATACTATACTTACTTAACATATAAGATAAGTAGTTTAATACCGAATATAATGGAAAGAAATCATAATCATGTCATTCTTTAAAAATTCAAATTCTATAGCATACATAAGTATGATGCATACGTAAACTAGCTATCTTTCATCAATAGTGTGGCCACAGAATATTTAATAAACACGTGGCGGCCATTTAAATCACGATTGCAATTGTCTCTGGCTCCATGACTCACTCGGGCATAACTTATGGTAACTATAGTTTTGAAATTCGAAAGTTGTGCCTACCAATCAAAAGTAATTAACAATTTAAACTAGAACTCTTTCCAAATGAATATAAGATAAGATCAACTAATATCTTATGAAATCTGAAATAATCACCAACAGATTCAGTTAGCAAACATATGCTGTGTACAAATTAAAAGCATATACAACTGAGGAAATTTGTAATCCTGTTAATCCCGCAAGAGGGATTATATATGTAGAGGTATATATATTACACCAAAGCTTACTTAAACGTGAAATAAACTCATTATGCTCCACAGTAACTTAACCTAAAAGAAGTGAGCCTCCCGCCATCCCATACAATAGGCTGAAGCCTACAAGACTAATTTCTTTTTTATCCGCGCACCAAACTTGGGCATGGATTTAAAAAGCCATCTGTCACCTTTTTGTTGTTGAACTTTTTACGAGCAAAAAGCCTGTGTACCACCATTGTTGCTTATTCAGCCAGAATCATTTGGATTCTAAGTGTCATGTTACACTCATTATTTAATTTTGATGAACGCTGATAGAAAATGAGGTATTTGGAGCATATCTCTAGTTAATAAAGATCTTATTATTGATATTATAACCATTAATTTTTCTTGGGTATGTATCTATGGAATTGTCTTGTAGAATATAACCTTGAAGACACCATAAATCCTAGATCAATGTCTTAGTTAAGATAATATGGATAATACTATTAAACAGTTTTTTAATTTATCTCCCAATAGATTCTATTGATCTTAGTCGTCCTTAATCAAACGAAATGAAGTGATGAAAGATGGCTAGTTAGCATTAAATTATTATTCTCAAAGCACCAACTCAGATGTATCATAATAAGTACCTACTTATAATTTAGTCACTTCTCGCTTTAACCAAAAAGTTTCGGAGTAAAACTTTAATGATCTTGGCATTGAACACAATGTCGTTAGCCTCATAAAACACACTTTAAAAGCACACACTGAGACGACAGTTAATCATTTTATCTGAAATGTAATTTATGCTTTTTCTGCTAAACTAATCTACTAATAACTATAATGCTAGTCATTGGTTTCAACATGTGGATATGTTATAAATAACTGTAGTAAAAAATTACACTCTCGTGTTAGGTTGAACATTTATTTTATTAGTTTGTCTACGTAAAGCTATTTACTTGGTTTAGGTTGGTTTTTGTTACTTTCAAAGGTGATAGTGTCAACTGGGATTTTTTAACCAGCTAGTTTTCCTCCCTTGTTTATTTATTGTTCCTGGGAGATGGACTAGCAACAACCATTGGCTGATAGAGAGGAGTTTCATATGCCTACGGTTTATTACTAATTGCGGTAATAATTGACGTATTATTATTAGCTTATAGCGTAATGGCTGTTCATACAACATACAGTACAATAGAAAAACACATCCCGAGCAAAACATAAAGCTAACTCGACGAGACAAGTACATGGGGCATAAAGTGTCTCTTACACGTTGGGCCGCCATCAGAAGCGGCTGGATATTGAATAGCAATAGTCTCGTGGCCATTGCGGAGACCGAACTGGCTTTATGTCCCAAATAAACGCCCCAACGATCGTCACCCTACAGTGCTAGGGGTGGGATGTGTCGATGTTTTCGCAAACAAATTTAGTATATAGATAGATTTTTTTTTAATGTTCCTGAAAGTCTAGAAAGTCCAAAAATAATACTTTTTATAAGTTTAAATTTGATTATACGTAGCTTCATGTTAGCACGTATTCTCGTTCATGTAACATGCATTATAGGAATGTAGCTTTATAGTTTAAGTCAGATAAAAGGTGCATATTTAAATGCAAGCCTTTACGTCAATTTCTAAGAATAAATACTACTAAAATCAGTTTCATCCATTAATTTTGTAAATATAACCATTTAAATAGGTATAAACCAATCTATTAGTCAATACAAAACAATTGCCAGATATTCAACCTAGCTGTATTGCTTATTACTAAAAAACTACTAGAACAATTAAACTAGTATCTAATCTATCGATACACATGCAATGCCCCGGCCTGTCGCGTGGACGTAACGACTCGTTGTCCCGACAGAGGGCCGGCGTTCGGTTCCGGAATTGCAAATAAATTAGCCAAAACTACCTGCGGAGGAATAGGCTGGGAATAGACTTAGGCAGAGTGCCCACGATACTAGCGGAGCGATTTAATAAGTGACATTGTCAAGTGCAGTCTATCACATCATACTTATAGGTATGAATGATAGGGATGTGTGTGGTTTTCATTACTACCATTTCCTTGTTTATGTTTGACTGTGCACAGCGCGGTTGTAAACATAAAACAAGCTTGATTAATATCGTATCTGCTCTACTATAAATCATACTCAATAACGTTTATAAGATTTAAAAAATAATCATACAAGAACCTGTGTACCAAAACAATCTATAATTTATTATATTAGTCGTCTGAATAGTCATAATTACCGAAAAGTGGAACAGCGATACTAACTAGGAAACTACGTATATTACCATTATCTAAAAGTATTGCTGAAGCAAAAATCAGTAAGCACTAAAGTAATCGAATATACCTCGCTCCGCTCAGTGCAGGGTTAGTGCCGATACCCGCTGTAACCCAGGATACGCGCTTAATCCCAAGATTTGTTGCTTTGTTTACGAACCGCTTTGACGGGCCAGACTCAAGCGCCAACCACCGTGGTTACTTCCTACGGTTAAGATTTAGGAACTAACTTAACATAGAATCAAAGTCACTCCCTGCGACAAGATGAGAAGAAAGGCAGCTACATAGCATTCTATTTACCTGTAAATATGACTATGATCAGTGAAAACTCTAGAAGCTTCTTGAATTATATGCGTTACTTCAGTTTATTATATTTTTCACTCTTAATGATCTTCAAAACTCGCTTCATTCATTCCATTCAGTGCTATAGTTAGTACAAGTTACATCCCAGACCCATTCATCATGTTTCAATCCGCAAACATCGCGATGAAGCCACCTCGGCGAAGGCATTAATTCCAGTGATAAATTAAGACTTGTTCTCGGCGACTTGCGAACCGTTATGCAGTGTTCCGTTGGTATTTTTAAATGAGTCGTCACACGCACAATGCATTCCTTACACGACGCCTAATAAGTTTGTTTGCTTCTGCATGTGCTAAGACTTATATGGGGACGTGTGTCACCTCCATAATCCCGAGTTGGCAAGTGCCTGTTTGCTCAAAGTACTAAATCAGGGAGATGGATTGTTTAAGGAAATACAGACGAGTTTATATGCCGTACTTAGTTCTACAGTAAAAGTTAACATATAACCGGTAATTTCGTGTGTTTGGAAGATGATTATATTCTATTCAATACTCAGATTACCAAAGGATGTGAATTAAAAACATGTACTTACTCAGTATTTTTTATGTATAACACAATAGCTTGTATAACACAACATAATAAATTATTTGATAAACGCCATTATGCTCAAACAAATCTTTTTGTTACAGTATATTTCACGTATTTAAATTCCCCCATGCAATCTCAAGAGACTAGCTACAGGAGAATTTTCCTTATCTTTTCGGGAAATGACAAATTATTGTCTGCTGCAAATATTTGCATAGAACTTGTCGTGTAATTAATTGGAATTAATGATAAATGAAATTAAAACCTTACAAAATGAAACACTAAGACATACATACATATGTATATTTACATAAGCAGCTACAACAATCTATGTAAACAAGCGAAATAAACATAACCTTTTCAAATGTATCGACTAACCAGTTCTTACTCATTCCAGCATTTACTTTACAAGCATTGTTATTATCGCAGAAATACGTATTTGTAATAAAGTAATACACCGTTCTCTTTACGAGCTGTCCCGCGCATCTCATAAGAATGTAAATAGGTGAACAATGTTAATTAAGTTCAGAACAAGTTCAAAGCTAAGTGGCTTAGCGCCGTGTTATCCCGAACCAGGTTTTGATAAACAGGATGAGATGAGGTTATTTTGGTCCAGCACAGACATAGTTTTGTCTGCTTCGAGCACTTGAGGCCTGAGTCTTTTTGTTGCCTTATTATTTTGGACCGGAATGCTTAGAATGCTTTTCCTTTTGGCATTGGTCGTTTCGCATCACGTCCGTGAACTTATAGTCTTAATTTAACTTGAATATTTTAAATGACTGGTGTAGGTGCAAATAACTTGATTAGGTATAGGTAATAAAGTAAGGTTTGCATTGTTAGGATTACTTATTTCGGATCGAAGAGCTGTATTAACATTTAGAAAATATTAAATCTTAACCAAAGATTCACATTAACACTGACCTCGATAATAAATCTTACAGAAAAGTAATTTAGTAAAATTAATAACCAAATAAACCAAAGAAACTAAGTATAGAAAAGACGTGAATTAGTGCCATAAATAGTGAACCTATCATAAAAAAATATAACCAACGTAGTCTAAAAACGATCATTAAAGATCAAGTGAAAATTATATCAAAAAGTGATCTATTAGATATACCACTTCCACCCAATGGTACAGTGAGTGTTCCTAGTGAAGTTCTAACCACAGTGGATGGTCCATATGATGAAGATGCATCTGGAGACTGACTTGGCGACTGAGTTCTCGTACCGGAGTGGCGATGGTGACAAGAGCCAGATCTCTGTGGAGGCCGAGATGCTCTACTATGAGCTCATGTCGGCTCTCGAGGAAGAGGAAAAGGTATGTTAGGGTTGAACAGGCTAAGGATATGACAAAGTTTATGGAGTTTGTGTGAAGTTATGGCTAAATTTATCGCAACGTACAATTTTCTTCGTTTAAAACACATAATATTTGTAGTCCATTATGTATTCTTGTTATTAAGTATACCATAGTCTATTCTTATTAATTTTACCGTAAATACTGCCTTCGTTTTAATACTTATACATATTTTGTAAGCAAACAATAAATTAAGTATGTCTTAAGAAATATGTCGTTATTTCGCTATATTTAGTTATATTCTTCCAAACAATTTAGTTGACAATATAGGAGTGTTATTGTTGTTGTTAAATTTAGATTAGAAACATCATGTATCAAGTTTAATGAGACAATAAGATAAGAAGCAGGTCCTTAACCTATTACAACTTTACACAGTCATGTACATAACATCGATTTCTATAAAGTTTTCTGAGTTACATAGTTCCCTATATCTCGATTTTGACTATATTCACCTTTGATCCCATACCATAAGTAGTCGTAACATATTGTTTGGCATAAATGTATACGTTAGTAAGATTTACGTAACAGTTTGATTCGAATACGTTCTCGCCACAAGTGGGTTATAGGAAGTGAGCCACAGCGCGCAGGTTAATACGGTGCGGCAAAATATACAAATAACTGCATTTAAAGCTATTTCGGGATGCAATAGTATACGGCAAAAGTGGGTTAGACGTCAAACAAACTAACTGTAGTTTAACGGGAATATTTATTTAATGCATTGGTAGCTAGTTTTCTTGGGATATAGTTAGAAGTAACTCATATACATAGGGGTAATAACGTATGTATACTCACATCCTTTTATCTTATTTAGAGTATACAGAATCTATATATCACCTCGATTACTACACCATCGGGGTTATCATGACATTGCTAGGTATAGAATTTTGGTGACACGTTTCTATGTCTTAGTCCCTTAGTTACCTTCATCATGGCAGTAGAAAAGGCAGCTAGTTACCCTCCCATTTCCGTCTCAGGCTAGTACGTTTCATTATTTCTTACGCTTTTAAAGCAAAATGAAGAATCGAAAGCACCTTGCAATTTTAACCAACACTAAAACTGCTGATACTAGCAATTACTTTAAAACAAAAGTTGTACGAGCAACCATTTTAGTTCAACAACAACGTAATTCCGACGTTATGTCTTAGTGTTAAGGTCTTATATCCAATGTCTAGTATCTCGGATGATATAAAGAGGATTATCATGTCCGTGAGAAACGAATTTTGTCTCCTATTCTCTTTCCTAATTGGTAAGGAGCCGTGCAAGTGTAGTGCAGTTTTTGTAAACTTGATGTTTGTAGAGAAATATATATGAGGAAAAGCATTAATTTGTCTATAATGAATAAACAAATATTATATTAAAAATTGTTTAAGCATTTTTTTAAAAGTTTGTTCATAACAAAAATTTATACTTTACATCGACATTCATACGACTGAGTAAAAATAAAATATGAATTTACAAGGAGTTATAGTTATTTCTTTCTTGCAATTATTTATATACGTTCCAATTACACATTCTGTTATCTTAATCCAATTACTTATCATCCCAATACACAAAAAGAAACTGTCGGCCATTTTGAAAAACTTTGATTAGGAGAATCGGCGCAACCTGTTATTCGATACATCCTCTTATCGATAAAGAAGCCGGCTTAGGACAACATTATTTTTTCTTCAAACTTTCGTCCCTTAGCAGGAAGGCAACCCGACACCCCACAGTCCTCACGACACTTTAATCTCACGTGGTCTCGAACTACTAATATACATACATTATTCCCGAAAGGTTAAAGTTGGAATATAAATAACTAATTAGAGTCTTTATAGGCGAGTAGTATCATACAAAAACTAACCCCATTAAACTTTTGGAAATGAAAAAAACTTTGGAGATCACTGTTTTTAACACTATCATGGAGGCTGCTAGCCTATCACCCAATAACGACCTGCCTTTATTATTCCTTAAACTCTAACCTAGAGTCGAAATGACAACCTGACTGTAACATAGTTCTCACATTCTAGATAAGTACAATTTTTTATCTCATACAAATTGGTTAAAAGTAATAAACCTTTAATGAAGTTATTCCCAACTTAATTATCAGGTATTCCTATGTACATCTCATTGCAGTTAATAGGCTAGGTACGCCCTTATACGAGTCTAGGTCTTAGGTGGGCAGGCTAAATCTAGATGCAAATTAGTGCTCTAATGGTATCTGCCATCTGTACATCCCGTTGAAGGTTATTGCCTTGAGACAGGAAATACAACTTGTTGATGGCCCTAGGAAAAAATCTAAGCTTGAGTAGAATATAACTGCCATTCTGCTCAACTTGTTAAAAGTGACTAGATGTTGTGAGGTAAATTTGGTTTATTGGGCGTTGAATCATAATAAAAATATTATCAAATGCTAAAATGTACTCTTATTTTACATACATCTAATCTTCATGAGGATAATATATTATACATATTATGTGATACATATTATGTAAGTTACTAAAAGCTATGTATTCCGAGGTTCTGTATATCATTTTGAAAATCTTTTACGTGATATAATGTATGCACATGCAGTATTCCTGGAAAGGGGTCACAGAAGTGGACGAAAGTGCTAATTGGGTGAAAAACGGGAGCTTTCTAAACATGTATTATAAAGCATAATTGAGTAACACCTGCTGCATAACAAGAAAGGCAGGTACTTGTTACTTATACACAGACATTCACGTCCTATAATCCCCTTTGGGTCGGATAGAGCCTCGAAGACACGATAATACCCTAGGTCACTTTTTGTATGGATATTGTGATGGTGTCATGTGGATCATAGGTGAAAAGTTAGTTAAGCCCATCGCCTTATAGACTCCAATTACCCCTAATCCCTTAGTTACTATTCACATATTAATTGCATATATGTATATTTTTGTCCTTTTTTTGGTTAAATAGCAATTCGAAGATATTATATCTCCGAGATGCATTTACCGCGGTAATGAAGAAGTAATGTTTTATTTCGTCACAGGTCACTATTCCATTTTTCGTAATACGAGACTTAAACAGAATGTTAACCAACTACCTTTAAGAAAATATAAAGTGACTAAGTAGCTAAGGGTGAATGGAATGTATAGGCCGTTATAAAGTATTAAAACAATATTGTTTTAAGATTTAAGTACACAGGTCGAGGAAGTTTAAGTAGATCATAAAACTCTACCGACGATAGATCCGGTACAGATGTGTGTCTTAAAATAAAGTATTAACTACATAGAGTTTATAACACTTTTTAGTTGCACTTATATTTACATTTACGCCTCTACGCTACGTACTGGGTTAGGATGAAACTATTGATCAACCCTTTGAACTATCCTGATGCATCTTTCTAAACTCACTCTTATCTATTTATCTTCTCTTACTTGTTATTCTGTTCTTCATTTTACGTACTCCCGTCTTAATAAGTATATTCCAATTTAATCTGCATATTGTACTCTTTGCTCTTCTATTCCTCACACTACGTACAACCGCCTTAAGAAAAATGTTTCGAATTGGATGTGTATATATACGTAAATTTCCTCTATACATTTATGTTAGTATCCCTTTTGCCTGTATAAATTCATTCATTACTTTTTATTTATTTATGTTCACTCAAAGTTCTATATTTTATACACATTATTTTAACTTAGTTTCGTAATTTTAATCATTTTACACAGTCATTATAACCTAACCTTTGATCAAATAAACAACCTCACACTCGTAAATATTCCAAGTTGTTAGTGAGAGTGCAAATAGTATTAGAGTGAGGCGAAGGAATGGCATGCATCCATTAAGCTGCGTACCCCACTCAGACACAATGATCACGTCCCCTAATTGTGTGCTCTGAAACATTCTATCAAACGCCCAATTCACTTAACCATAACTTAACTGTTACTTGTTAAAGTTTAACTCTTGGTATAGCTTTGTGAGGTATCTTGCCTGTTCCTTGCTATAGGCAATAGTCAGTGTCCTTACACGGTGATACATAACACGTCTATCCCTGTGTATTGACTATCTGGTAAGAAGTGAATAAATGATATCGTTATAAAAGTTCTATTTCGCAATAGCAGCAATACACGCGTGAACTTTTTGACATCTCGAAAGGTATACTAACTAGACCTACGTATTTCTTTGTATGTTGCTAGCCCTTCATCAAATATTATATTTCATTTACTACTATTCTCTTTTCACCTTCTACCACATAGGAATAAGAATTTAAACCTTAGAATTCCATTTACCATCGAGACTGCTATGAAATTCTTATTTAAACATACGTAATACAAATAAATTTTAACTAGTACGGGATACTAATATAAACGTATACATTATCAATTCAATATAATTCATAAAACATTCCCAACAATACGTGTGACCAATTGATTGCCCTTAAACTGTTCAAAGAGCGCTGTTAAGAGAATCACCTCAAAGGCGATGTGGCGGTTAACGTGCTATGAATTGCTAAAGAGGCGCAGTCAACGATCTGTCGCCGTCGATATGTTAATAATGCGTATGGCAACAAACGATTCTTAGTTTGGCTAGATAGATGATTTCAGCATACATACATACATATATTCACGCCTCTACGTCCGCAACAGGATAGGCAGAGACTATCGATCGTCATTTGAATTGATCCTGACAAATCTCACTTGCTTCACTTAAACTCATTAACCTTCTCAAATATGCTCTTCTGTTCTTTACACTACGTACACCCGCCATAAGAATTGAAGCATATAAGCTGAATATTAGTTAACTCAGGTTTTGAAGTTATTATAGGTTGCTGGTTTTAGTGTCCGTTCTCCACATGGGATTGTACCAATAGACTATTTGAACATAACTCTAAGAATGAGATCTCTGCATAGTTCTCGAAATGTAAATGAGCGAGAAATTTATGTATATATCTATTAAAATCTGTCTTGTTTTGTTACGAAATGTCTACCAAATTCTTCATTTCTACAGTAAGGAAATAACACGTCACATTACATTACGTGATAATCCAGGTGTTACACAGGCTCTGTCTGCCCCTAACAAGAACGTCCTGAATCTTATAATTTAGTTTCAACTATATTTGTTAGCAACGTTAACTGAATAAGAGTTAAAAATAAACCCCTTTGATACGCGTTCTTGAAAACTAAGCCCATTAAACAACAAAGTGTGACTAAAAAATTCACTGTCTTTCTTTTCTCTACCTTTTTATTGTTCAAACATTAATTTGACGGCCCTTTTGACATTGCAGTCTAAATTTGTTCACTGACATATGGGGTGGAGTATTTGGGAACTCAATCGTTCTAAATATATCCTGTAGGATAATAGAATAATCTCGTAATCTTCTGGAACTTGAATAGAATGTAGTTAGGTGTTGCTCTAGTCATAGAAATGGTAACTGTTTTTCCAAAGCTCTGACTATTTCGAAGATTTAGCAACTGGGTATCTTAAAGGTCTGTAAGTCGTTAATTAAAGAAAAACCTATTTAATTTACACCAAATTTATTGACGCGTTATGTCTGTCGCTAATTCTAATGGACTAGTTAAAGTGAACTCTGCTCGCTGATTTATGGAGAGCGGTTAAATAAAATAAAAAAGTTACGAGTAGTTAATATTGCTACAAAGATTATGGTCGTCATATTGTTTAAATAACTCAAATTAGAGTAATAAAAGTAATAAGATATTATGTATTTGTATAGTTTTTTTACACACTGTATAAGTGGTATTCGAACTTCAATACTTACTACGTTGCCTATAGTCAATAGTTTTATCTACCAGTCTTTAAGTACATACAAATTCCATATGTGTATAGTGAGTTCATTTCTAGATAGTTCTCCCAACCGCTTCCCTTATCTGTTAAGACCTTTGACATGAGGGAACCCTTTTTATCGCCAACTGAGGCGGAGGCCCATTTCATCATAGCACTCCCAGAGGACCAACTGTCCCCCATCAAAACTAAATGACCCTATACTACGCATATATAGAGGAAAAACTTATATGCTACAAACACTGAATAATATACATAAAAATATAGTCTCAGTAAGACACTGTGAGACATAAATAAAGTCTATTCTATTCTATTCTAAGTGCTACTCCCACTTTCGTGTAACGTCACCCTTTTTAATATGGCGTCTATCTGACTGGCATATGTCCTGTTGGGCCAGTCCCTACGTAACCGCCCTTCCACTTTACCCACATATATTTATTTTGTCAATCTATCATTCATCGGCATAACATGTCCAAACCATTGAAGTATGCCCTTTTCAATCTTAGTCACTACATCTTCTTTCAAACCGCAAACTTCACTTATCACATTATTATTAATTATATCATTCAATGTTACTCCTAACATTTTTAGTGACTGCATTTCGACGGCATTGATTCAACTTTCATACTTCTTTCGCCATACTCAACTGTCGTCAACACACTAGTAACATGTCACGAATAATTCAGTAAACTCAAATTGACAAAGAAAATTTTATCCTTTCAATATTGTGTGCAGTATTTAATGAAGGTTAGAAATAATTCAAAGAAAGAACTAAATAGTTATACACTTGAACATTATTGTGATTGATTGATATCATACCTTTACAAGTGTGTACGTATTAAGTTAACCTGAATTGTTTCTACGAAATGTTAAACATTTGATTGTAAACTAAGACCACCCAGAAGCAACTATGTTTATTCTTTGCACCAACGTAGTACTACTCAATACTATTTGACCAATACCAAATAGGGCTAACTACTCTATTGGTATACAGATCAAATTGGAGACATTCTTCTCTAGATGTGTGTAGCAGAAAGAAAAACATACATGAGATGAAATGATGTGGCAGAGATTTATAAGGATGACTCAAAATGATGTGCAAATATCTGCCTCTCATCATATGTGAAACAACAGTAGAGTTTTAATATTAAGAGACAACCAGTGTCAGACAAATGTTTTGACTTTCAATGAGTGTACTGTACTAGTACTTATGTGTAATGAATGTAAGTTACATTTGACTTTGACTTTTATCGTTAGTATTTATAAAGTACATTATATCATAAAACATGGAAGAATGAAACTGAACGAAATTACTAACTTAGAACGGGTTAATTTGAGTCATTGTTGATAGTCAGAATAGACTTATTTGTGATTATTAGTGGTGACCTTGTATTGTGTTGTGTAGAACAATTGTATTTTGACTCTTTTTGATTGCTTAATACGATGAGGGCAATTGCTTTGGATCAATTATAGTCCCGTCTTTCTCAATTTGAGTCTAATTGGAACATATTGTGGGGAACAGCACAATTTTCAATCTTATTCAACAGAACAGTATTGTATATTGTAAACTGTTAAACATTTTATATAATATAAATAATGTTTGTCATGCTTATGTTAAACATTATTTATATTCCCTATCACTGCCTACACATCTATAAATGTATGTACAATTGTACATAGTACTCATGTGTGTAGTTCATAGTATAACAATTATGGAACATGGTTATACATATTATACCATACAGTACTATACTATAGTTTAATACATTTTATTTGGCATATCACCACTTCACAACGTATTTCAATGTTCAGCTCTTTAAAAAACTTTCACCTTAATCTTTTCCTTCTTCTTCTGATCTGTGTAAGATCATAAATATCACTTATTAAAAGTAAAAAAAACATTTCTTCACGATAAAATTGCCATTAGCATTATAATAAAATATACATACAGAATAATTAAAAATTAATTAATGAAACTACATATTTGTGCATAAAATGAACGATCACATAAAACGATTAGTAAGTCAGAAAATGATATAGAACCTTATTTGCCCTACAATGTTATTCAATCTGCTCGTTGACATCACCTCGATTAGTCTCAAGCGCAATCCGCTGCTTACGCAGTGTAACAGTAACCTTTAGAATGCGGCAAGCTAGCAACCCGACACCCGGTAGCGAGGCTAACGCATCTTTGTCGCACCAACCTCCCAAGGCCAGCGATGGGCTACAACCGGTGCTACGAGCTAAGGATTGTTCTCGATTTGCTACTTTCTTAAAGATATGTAGCACCTTCCATTTTTACTAACTTAAGAATTTATGTACTGATGCAACTGCGTAACTCTCATATCAAATAGAGATGTAATGAGCATACCATATTTGATCATACAGCATCATAGTTAGAGTGTATTGGTGTATAAGTATTCTTATAGTGCCATTCTTTTTCATACGTAGAAAATTTGTGTGTGATAAATCTTCCCATGTTGCATGATAAGCCTAAAATGTTTCTTATTTCGAGCAGCTTTAGCACGGACCAGCCATTCAAACATAATATAGTAATGTTACATTGTTTTTGTGTGAAAATCATCAAGAATATACATAACTACAATACACTAATATTCCAAAAAACTTGCCTTTAATTAAAATCGAATTTAGTAGGTATAATATGTATTATTACCTTAGTAAACCAAACCAAATACCTGGATTGAAGTGCACAAATTCACGTGTCTGCAATATGTATGACTGAACTCAAAGCATTGGATCTCCAATTAGCCACGTCGGGGTAACGCGATCAAACGCTTTCGAAATATCTAGGAAACCGTAACTCGAAACTGATTTGTAAGCGCATTATTTGTACTGCACAGCGCAAATGTTTTAACTAGTAATGTTCTTTTATAACACATTTAAAATTGTTACATTGTAGAATGTGGTTATTTTTGTTCATTACGTCTTTTAACGATGTAAAGGTAGACAGAAATGCATAGAGACAGGTCATTAAATATAAATTAGTGACAGTTTTATTTAACCTAATCAAATAGGAAGCGTATACAAAAATCAATTATTCTATACGATTCAGTTATCTTTAAGACCACTAGTTTGTTGTATTTTATTTAAATCCATATAATTCTGAAGATAGGTAATAAATACCACATATTTTCTTTATGTTTTTGTAGTTCAGTCAAGAAAGTTTAGAATTTCAGTTTTTGGCAAAGTGTTTAATTTTAGTCGCGGTGACATGATCCTAGAGAGATGGTAGTCAAACATGACTCATGCTTATGTCATAAAAACCAACTTATCATACAAACAATTGAACAATGCCTAGGTCCGTAAAGAGAATTTAAATATTCTTTTGTTATCATTCATTTGGGCTTATTTCACCATTTGTTGTTCACATTTAATTACCTATCTCTCCTAATTTGGAGAAGATATTTCTCTGCGTTTGGACAATTGTGACTTATGAGTATCTCCTGCAGTTTATCTTTTACTTCAGATGCCATTAATCCTATTTTGGCTGCCGTTTCACTAAATAGGATTTTATGAGAGTTTCTCTTGTAATGTACCTACTTATTTATCTAACGAATGCTTGTGATATAGTTATTTAAGAATACTCATAGTACAGTTTACAGATATTACTATTACAACATTCCACAACAGTTAATTTGTAACAAACAACTTTGCACACCTGTTTACAATATATTATATAAATTCGAAACAATTTGCGCTTTTTATAGCAATTGGACATTGGTAATAATATCCTAATTATTAAAGTATGACATTGGTCACATTACCTACCATGAATATCGGTAAATATCTTGTGTCCTTTATTAAAATATAACTATGGTCTTGCTCAGTAATTTGGATGGGTGACAGTCAAGGTGACTTTTGTTGTTGATTTTGGTAAAAGTAAAGAATCTGAGGAATCCTTTCCTTTCAGTTAACTCACTTTCTTTCACATTAGCTTCTAGATTTTTTGTATAGAGTTAATAATTCTCGTTAGTTACTGGAGCCTTAAGCAGCCTCGAAAGCAGATAATTATAATGTATGAAAAAATACTAAAACGACTACTACGATAACCCTCTTGAATTTCAATATAATTAATATTAGCAACCTTCCTAAACCAACCTTTCTCCTTATTCCAGAGAGTCCGAGCCTTCTCTTCCTCTCTGGACGAGCTGGCCTCCAGGGTGCAAGCAGCAGAGGCGTCGAGGGCCACCTGGCGAGGACCTGGAGACGCCAGAGACGCCAGGGCACAGCTGGACGCCGTCGCCAGGACCAGGGCCCAGCTGCCGCCGCTGAGGAAGAAGGCGGATGAGCTGTACGCGCAGGCGCAGACCTTAGCTAGGGACAAGATCCAATTGCCAGAACACGTGCTGGCCAGGCTAGAGGATCTCAACTCCAGGTGGGTTTCGTAGATTTTTGATGAAGGGTATGAGTAAGACTAACGATGGCACTGTCGTTAAACCTTGTGGTGTAGTCAGAGGTTCGCAATCGTTGAGATAGTAAAGAATGATATTAATATAATGTTGATATATACTTTAATAATCATTAGTCTTCTACACAGTATATTAAAAGAACTGCAAAAACTTTAAGGTTAAATTGAGATTGTACTAAATACTAAAGTTTAAATGGGGTTGAATAGTTTAAGTTTTAATGCCGTCAAATTATTATGAACGAATTTTTATTTGTCTCTTACAGCATGCCAATACGAAGACTGTTATTTAAACTCTCATATAATGTTCGCCACAAGTCGGATTTAAATTGAATAATTTTAGCAAAGGCGGTGTCATTTCCAATATATTGGCCTATAAAAGCTGTCTATAGATTAGATAACACTGTACCTAGTCAGCTTTTATGGCATGTCTGCTATAAAATGACTAGATTTCTACTATTGTTTCAAACTAGTACAGGTTTAGTTGCTAAAACTAATCTCCTTTTACAATTGTTTCAACTTAAGGGTACAAGAAACTAGGATACTGTTTCCAGATTAAACCTCACGAACAAGACGCAGAAAACCTCCTATCATTCAGTGTTAAAAACAAGGCGGAAAATAAATTCGATGAATCCGAACACGCAATTCAAATAATAAAAACTTGAAACCTCAACTCCTCCAATAGAGTTACACTTACTTTTTTTTTTTAACTGAAATGGGCTCACTCTTGACCCTGTTTGCAACTCACAGGAGGCGACAGACAGTCTAAGATGTAGCGAGCTTGCCCAGAAAATGCCTATGCACCCTAGTTTTGAACATCTGTGGATTAAATAATTACTTATTTTTGTAATACCCTTTTGCAGAGTAACCGCTCTTTGTGCTGGTGGTGAAGAGAGAGCGAGGCAGCTGGCGGCCGTGGCAAGGGACGGCGGCGCTGGGGCTGCCCAGAGCTTCCTGGCTGGCTCCGTGGAAGCACCCTGGGAGAGGGCCGTCACCCCTGCTAATGTACCTTATTATATCAAGTGAGTAGCATTTGTATGAAGCGAAAGAGTTTGTCAATGTGGAGAGAATTTGTGATCTCTGATTTCGGCCTAAAGTTCTGTTAGAAATGAGTATGAATTGTTAATATGTAGCTGTTCCTGGATTTTAGATGGAAATACATGATGATGTTGAAAAGTTTAAGTGTTTGTGCTAAAAACCTTGTCTTAAGCGTAACTACAATAAAAGATACAAGAGCATATCTGGCCATCCCTTATAATAATATGTATATCAGATTTAGTCTCTGTTACATGCTATAGTATCACCGTAAAACGACATAAAATTTATGGTCACCCATATCATCATCACGATACTTCCAACTTACTATCAATCATTTTTTATTCATTCCAGCCATGAACTGGAGACGACCCACTGGGACCACCCCAAGATGATCGACCTGATGAACTCGCTGGCTGACCTGAACGAGGTCCGCTTCTCGGCGTACCGCACAGCTCTCAAACTCAGGACCGTGCAGAAAGCACTATGCAGTAAGTTATACTTTTTGTTCCATCTGCAAACCTTAAATGTGGGTAGTTGGAAATTCTTACTAAATTACAATTACACGCTTTATTAATAACGTCTACAGTCCACATTAAATAATACAACTATACTCATTTTTTGTAAGATCAAACGTTATTATTGCTAGCCTTACCATACTAGAGTTGTTCCTGCTTCAACGAGTAGATTTACATAAACATACGCTTCATGACTTGTGTATACACACTCCCTTTTATTATGCCGGGTTAGTCAGAGGCTTGAATGCCAATCTCCGAAATTCCGAAGGCATGTTAGGTATGGGCCATTCGAAGCCCGCGTATCACTAGATAGACAGCACCCAACGTGATAGGTAGTGAACCGTATCTTTATTTATTTCTGAATATAGGAAATCTTCTGTTTATATGAAAGTTTAAAGTCTGTTAATAGCATATCACGTGAAAGTATTAAAATTATCTTTGTTTATGTCCCGGAGTACGAAATATCTCTGACTCCATTATGTCGGAGGTGGCGATAGAACTACTACCTTCGCAATTGCGGAGATGGACATCTGAACCTCTGACTACCCCGCAAGGGTTAATGGTCTAAAGTGCTTACTGTAACCTTGCTTTGCGATTGCAGTGCACCTGCTGCAGCTGCCGGCGGCGCTGGAGGCGTTCGACTCGCACGGCCTGAGGGCGCAGAACGACCGCCTCATCGACATCCCCGACATGATCACCGTGCTCACCTCGCTCTATGAGGTAAGTAATTGTTCTTAATACATAATTAGTTAAAGAAGCTTCATCGCTACAATATGTTAAATTTGTTTCATACGTCCATTTATTTTTCGTTCATTCACTCATTCATTACTTCAATGTTGTACAATGTTCCCAATAAAAAAGATCTAATTTTATCATTATTTCATACATTCATTTACGAGTATTTTAAATGTGGGCGATTTTACAATTAAATTTAGCCACGGTGAACTTCAAAGACACTAAATCGACATTCACGTTGTAAAGAAACAGTTTGAACTTAAACAGACAATATCGTGGAATCAGCTCATATTGCATAAAACTGCACACAAATCTAAACTCCAAGTCAACTAAAGACAAGCACACCTTAGATTCGCTTCTAAAATCAGGTTAAACTCACAAATCATCCTGGTCACCTATCACTGATCTTCATACCCCATTCCCAGGTGATAGCGGCAGAGAACCCGAGCGCCGTGAACGTGCCGCTCTGCCTGGACCTGTCCATCAACTGGCTGCTGAACGTGTTCGACAGCCAGCGCACTGGCCAGATAAGGGTGCTCAGCTTCAAGGTGGGGCTGGTGCTGCTCTGCAAGGGCCATCTGGAAGAGAAGTACAGGTGGGTGCCCATGCTCTGTATAAGTAGATTCATGGACAGGACAAGTATTAGGACGAAGTTTCCGTGTAAGAAATAGGTAGCAGGTTGGCAGAAACTGTAATAAGGGTATGAACATCAAGTGTAACTTTCAGCTGAGTTAACCCAGTTATTGAAACAAAAATACATGAAACGTCTAAGATATGGTAGTGCTGCGTATGATTTTTATTATAGTTGTCTTCTGAAGCAATCTATACCTAAAGGTATAACAATAGTAATCTTTTAACACTTTAACCAGCCCATTTATAATTGCACATAACGATAGCTCTTGGTCCTTTATTGTATCGTATATCAGACGAAATTAAGAAATATCTTGATTTGTATTTTCCAGATACTTATTCCGACTAATAGCCGACCCATCGTGCAGAGCTGATCAGAGGAAACTAGGACTACTCCTACACGACTGTATACAGGTGAGTCAGATTCTTTTTAGGAACATGTACTCGAACTGTTATTACAAAGAAAATCTCAAATAAACACAACTTTTATGTACATGCACTCATCTTTAGTGTCTAATAAAATAATAATTTCATGAAGCCAATTAATACTAAAAGATTATCAGGTCTTCATAGAACGTTTGTAATCTCATATCTTCTCTCCTATCCTTTGTAGGTCCCGAGGCAGTTGGGCGAGGTGGCTGCCTTCGGAGGCTCCAACATAGAGCCTTCGGTGAGGAGCTGCTTCGAGCAGGCCTCGGCGCTCGCCCCCAAGGACCACAAGATGGGCACGCTGGACAGGAAGTCAGGTAACAATATGGGGATCTTCTACCCATCCAATCGTGAACCCGAATACAATAATATTTTTTTTCTATAGACATTGTCATGAAAATGCCTATTGCCGTACAGACATGGTCCTTAAAATAACTATTCTCTATAGACATGGTCCTTAATTTCAGAGCCACCCGTTATCGTCTCTTTAGTGACACCGGTTATATCTTAAATATTTCAAAGAACATTACATAACAATAGGTGTGTAGACGGTTTTCGTAGTGAGTAGACTTATTTCCTGAATGAAATGAACAATTTACAGCTCTTTTATGTATAATATACGACTGCATACAGGTAACTAAGAATTTTGCGCAACTTTTATTTACGTGTGTCTAATTCTTCTTTAGTGCCTAATAAAATGATATTTTTTTTAATTACCAATAAAAGATTGTCGGGTATTCGTGATCATCGAAACGTGAAACACCATTTACCATAATCTTGTATATAGTCCCAACAACCTTAACCTGTTCAACCCTGAACCTTCCAGAAAAATCCAACCACGAGGACAAAGAGAAGACTTTAGAACGTGACGCAGACGGGCAGCTGCAGTACATCGAGGCGTTCCACTTCCTGCAGTGGCTGCAGCGGGAGCCGCAGAGCATGGTGTGGCTGCCCGTGCTGCAGCGGCTGGCGGCGGCAGAGGGCGCGCGCCACCAGGCCAAGTGCAACATCTGCAAGGACTACCCTATTGTTGGCTTCAGGTGGGACAATGGGCAGATTGAGAATGTATTACTTTTATACTTAAGTTAAGATTACTTTTAAGACTAATTAGGGGAAGAGTGTCTCTCCCGAGATACAGTCTCTGACTAGTTCGGGAGAGCACTGTCCAATGTTTGTACCTAGCTTAAGCTTTTGTTGTGCCCAATAAACTTTATTATTATTATTGGGCCCATGATTAATAACTAGCGGGACTTATCATGAGTATTAGTTATTAATCATGAGTATAAATCGCGAATCTCTTAAAACTATGTATGGGGCCGTTGAGATGATTTAAGGTTGTCTGTGAGGAATGAGGATTTGTGTGTGAATGAGAATGAAAGTGAAGGTATGCTTATATCTGGCAGTGTAAAAGCCTTAATGAAGCCTTAGTGACTATATTTTTTACTAGCTTCTTTTCACCCTGGTATGTCGAAGAAGACTACTAAAGAATAACGGGATATATGGATTCTATTGAGGAATGGGCTGGCAACCTATCACTTGTATTATATATAAAATTTAGCCTTTGTTACTCGTGGATAATTTAGCTTTCAAATGGTGAAAGTTTATTTTTTTAAATCCTTACAATGTTTGAGTCTTTATTTGATAGTGTAGATAATCAAATTAAAATGTTTACTAGTAGTGCATATTTAAAACAAAAATTTAGAAATATAGTCAACCTTTGGAAGTATGTAACATTCACTAGTTGCACAGTTATTTATCTCAAAATATATGTTGGCATCGATAGTTGCATCAATTCAAACAGCTTAAACCTTTTTTTTTTTTTTTTTTTTAACGTCAGGAAATCCCCACGGATACCCGCCGAAACAGCTTAAACCTAACCTAACCTAAGTCAGCTAAACTCTAAATTAACGTAAGATGTTTTCTGTTCCGTTGCGTAGGTACCGCTGCCTGAAGTGCTTCAACTTCGACATGTGCCAGAAGTGCTTCTTCAGCGGCCGCCGCGCCAAGAGCCACAAGCTCACGCACCCCATGCAGGAGTACTGCACCGCGGTGAGCACACACTACTACTCTCCTCATGCCACACTGAATACTACGTGTCTTGTTAAATTTACAGTCGCTAACGGTGAGGGAAAACACCATGAGGAATCCTGCCTATCCCGCAGGATGGGTAATAGTCAGTGCCTATAGACAGCGATACGGTTCACTACCTACCACGTTGGGTGCTGTCTATCTAGTGATACGCGGGCTTCGAATGACCCATACCTAACGTGCCTTCGAAATTTTGGAGATGGGCATTCAAGCCTCTGACTACCCCGACACAATAAAAAAAAGAGAGTGTGTATACACAAGTCGTGAAGCGTATGTATGTATATGTTGTTAAATTGTACCTGCTTATGCATTCCTTTAAGCTAAGTTAACGGTTACGATGGGATCGTAATGAACCTATGTCTTTCATGACACGATCATATTGGATCCTTATTCATCTATGAAAAAGCAGCGTTTAAAGTCTGCATAGTCCACTGACTACTTAATTTCCGAGATAAATTTATGAACAGGTAAACTTCCAAAGATTCTAAGGTAAAATCCTCGTGACGAATATGTTGTAAATATTTCATCCATGTATTTCCAGACGACATCTGGCGAAGACGTGCGAGACTTCACGAGAGCTCTGAGGAACAAGTTCAAGTCCGCCAGGTACTTCAAGAAGCACCCACGAGTTGGCTACTTGCCAGTGCAGACTGTTTTAGAAGGTGGGTTTATATGAATTGACAATGTCATATATTTATACTGAATACTAAGTAATGACTTCTTTACTCATACTCTCCCTACCCTTCTAAATAAACGTTCTTCGTCTAAAAAAGAGCTAACAATACCAAATATAAAGACAAATGCGTTCACGACCATTAACCCATGCGGAGTAGTCAGAGGTCCAGGGGCCCATCTTCGCAATCGCGGAGGTAGTAATTCTATGGCTACCTCGAACCCACGCGTTAACAAGATAAAAGAGCTAGCACGATATTCTTTATTTGATTGAACAAAACAAAAAAAAAAGACTACAAGTATAGTACAATTTTATATTATAGTACAATTTTTCGCGAGTTTATCTGTAAAAACCACCCATTTTTCCCCCCAGGTGACGCCCTGGAATCACCAGCGCCATCACCGCAGCACGGAGCCTCCTTATCCTCAGCGGACGACATGCACTCGCGGCTGGAGCTCTACGCCACCAGACTGGCCCAGGTGGAGTTGGGCAACCGACCCAACGAGACTCCTGACAGGTAAAAAATAGAGTAATATAGAATGATTGCTCATTGATGTGGTGTGTCTGGACATAGATGTGGTACCAAGATAGTAACTGCTCATTTTGTATTTAGATTCGATTAGTTTCGGCGGATTTTACAGAGTACTTAAGCAAGCTGCTTAAGTTCAACTTAGGTCAACTAATATAGGGTACAATCCACTATAAGCCTTAATTTCTAGGTTATAAGAGATCAAACCGTTGTTACTTTTTTACATAAAATACCTCTATTACATTTTATTCCATTACTACATCACGTCACACATACCGAAAGACACTCATCACTATTAGCTTCATCCTCTACTTGGGTACTACAAACAATTTACAGAAGTATCTCTTATTCCTCTGGTATTCTGTTCATAACCCTACATTTCCAGTGACGAGGAGCACCAACTAATAGCCCACTACTGCCAGTCGCTGAACGGCGCCAACGGCAACGGGGAGGCGGAGGAGGACGCGCCAAGGTCCCCCGTGCAGCTGGTCTCCATGATCCACCGGGAGCAGCGGCATGAGCTCGAGGCCATGATCAGGTACGAGCCACGACTATAGTGCTGCCAGAGGGTATAGGTTAGATTGGTATAAAGGGACAGAAGTAGTTGTTAGGGGTAATTGAAGTGAAAGTGAAGTGTTTAGTTTAGGAAGAAGGGTTAATGATTTAAAGATTTTTTGTATTTGAGTAAGAAAGGTCCAAAACTTCACTACAGACTTGTAAATTTTATGAAATAATTTAAATTTTCGAGACTTTGATAGATATTTCGAAAGATAGGGTGACTACTGACTGACTCTTAAAAAGTAGACTTGAAAAGCACAAGCAATTCCCTCTTACCTTTATACTCGTGTGAAGAATAATATTTTGGTGTGAATCAGCAATAACTATACTCTGAATTCAAAGCAGCATATAAACTTTTCCTTCGTTTCTTGCAGGGAGCTGGAGGAAGAGAACGCCAGCCTGCAGGCGGAGTACGAGCGGCTCAAGGCCAAGCAGACGCCTGGCTCCACGCCCGACGAGCAGCTCCTCGCCACCGGCAACGGGCCCCCCGATCAGGTACAACTGCTTATGTACTACTACTAGGTGGATGGAATGGTAATCGGGTTGGGTTTCTGAAGGAGCGAGATACTCGTACTTTCGTCATATCGAACGCATTATTCCAATTATACTATCGCTAACTAAAGAGGTTTAAATATGTTCCGCTGATTTCCTTCGAGTATTTAGTTATTTTAAGGACGTCAATGGAATTAAAAATACACTAAAGAAAGGCACATTTTGGCTATAAATACCCTGACACTAACTACGTTGACTAGTACCATTAACACAAGTCTTATATGTATATACCAAGGGGCTAGTTCAGTTATTCAAAATATAATGGACGATCTACACCAATAAAGAGTCGCATCTTTTTGATAAAGTCAAGAGTTTCATTTGTATTTTATTCATAATTATTCATTAATAATCTGCTTTCGTGTCAGGACATGATGGCGGAGGCGCGGCTGCTGCGGCAGCACAAGGGCCGCCTGGAGGCCAGGATGCAGATCCTGGAGGAGCACAACCAGCAGCTGGAGGCGCAGCTCTCGCGGCTCAGGAGCCTACTCGATGAGGTACGAACGTAGGAAAAAGTATTAACTGATATCACGGGTATAACTGTAAAGTTTCATGAAACTGTTACGTATGTTTTAAAATCACTTCTGACATTTAGAAGGAGAATAAAACATAATGTACTCTGCATTGGTCATAGGTATTGTATTAAAATATATTAATAAATTGCTGTCTTAAAGCTATAATGATCAATTATGTTTTTTAAACATTTCTGACAATACATTTATTGAAACAAACATATACAATATGAAAATATCTTTATTGTAAAACACAATTTGTCACAGCATTTGAAGCCCTTGCTCTTAAACTAGGGTAATTTGTATGTCAAGAGCAAGCGTCTTCCCTTAAATTATGTGGTAATCAAATGTGTTACAGTACAGTGCTAAACATAGACAACCAAACACGGATCCCTCACTCATGATAAATTTTCTAGACTGTCACCTCATATTTCAATGTTTCTTATTGAAACATACACAAAGTCTCTTTTACAACCTTCAAGCAATTTCCTCGTAGTTTTAGCATCTTTTGATCCATACCTAAGAAGTTTCCTCTTACCATTGCAGCCCCAGCAAGGCTCGTCTCCGGCGCGTACTGGCACCCTGCAGACGCGCTCCGTGACCGCGTCGCAGCTGGCCACCGACTCCCCTGCCAAGATGCACAACGGACTCTACCACGAGTCGCAGACGAGTAAGTTGCAACTGCTGTGTACCTACAGGGATTCTGGTTAGGTTTCAACGGTCATTAAAAGTATGATTTTTATGAATGACGAGACATATTCACACGTGTTTTACTGGATACCATTATAAACTTTACTGTTGTTCATCGTCCGGATCAGATGAATTTAAACTGGAGCTGTTTTATAGCGTCAATGACAAACGGGCATAAAATAATATATACTACAAATTTTGTTATAATTCTGTTACTTATCTAAGTATGTAACAGTACTTTTTATCGCCCAGTACTTAATAACGAATTCTTAGCGTATTCATACACTGATATAGTATGCACTACTCACTGTTTCATTAAATTACAGTATCTACTATGACAAATAAACACTTTTATTATTTTACAACACGATTAACGTTAGTGCTAGGATGAACCTACCTGATAATCACTAGGTACATACATAGTTACAAAAAGTAATCTAACTTTCGTAATCCAAGATGGCCGCTGGCCGGGAGCCCCTCTGAACGACCGGGAGTCCATGGAGCGACCTCCCCCTCCGCCCCATAACGTTCAGTCGCTCATGCATTGCGCAGGTTTGGATCCAGTTCACTCAAGTGCTCGCTCAAGCTTCATTCGTTCATTTTGTTCAAGTGTTTGATGTGAAATATCTATTGCAACGAATTAGTAATAGAGTTAGAACCAGTATCATTTTCGAAAGAAGAAAACTTATACAGGGTGGCGCATTCAAAACGGTCAGTATGGGAAAGTCTGAAACTATAAGAGATACGAAGATTTGTTCTAAGGAACCATGTCACCGATTTTGATAAAAAGAAAAACTGCATTCACACTTTCTTTGAAAAAACAACTGTATCCAGTACGGGAATCGAACCCGGTTGCTTTGAAAAAATAAATTGGCCCTTTTCACTTTTTCTTTTTAAATATCGATTTTGTAGCTCTTAAGCTGTAAACGTCTCTATGAAACATGGTGTCGAAAATGAATAAAATGCATTGTTTTTCATACTTTAGTTTATCATAGTAGTTTACATACACCGTAACAATATTCAACAGACATGTAAAATTGTCACTATTGCTGTTTGTAGTTTTGTACTTCCCTAATTGTTACATACACCATATCATGTAGCATTAGCATGGCATTAATCCTTTAAGGAGGTTTTGTTATCTACAGTAATCAAAAACTAATAATCTATTGAAAAGTCCACTTAAAGTGACGTGTTAAACCATATTAGAAAATTTCTTGTGGGATTACGTTAAGGATGAATTTTACAAAACAAGCTATGACACCATTGAAGAACTAAAAGTAGCAATAAAGTCAATTGTAACGCAAATTCACCACATGAAAAAACAAAATTCAATACATAGTAAGATCGTTGCCTAAACGTGTTGAATATTGTATTGAAAACAACTGTGCTCACTTAGAAAACCTACTATGTAAAGTATGCCAAAACAATGCATTTTATTCATTTTCGACACCATGTTTCATAGAGACATTTACAGCTTAAGACCTACACAATCGATATTTAAAAAGAAAAAGTGAAACGGGCCAATTTATTTTTTCAACGCAACCGGGTTCGATTCCCGTACTGGATACAGTTGTTTTTTCAAAGAAAGTATGAATGCAGTTTTTCTTTTTATCAAAATCGGTGACATGGTTCCTAAGAACAAATCTTCGTATCTCTTAAAGTTTCAGACTTTCCCATACTGACCGTTTTGAATGCGCCACCCTGTATATTCAACCGAGTGACAGTATCATATCACATTTTTTTGTGTACTTATCATAATATATAATGACATCATACTAATAATGCTATGATGCTCTCCATGACTCGTAATTAAACAATCTCTTATGGTTACTCGTAGATCTTTCACATCTATCAGGCGTTATATGACGGCGGAAGTGTTTTGCAACTTTTTATTCACGTGAATGTTTTTAATTTAATATTATTGTGTGTGTTTACGTTGAACTTAAGATATATTTGCCACATTATTTGCATGGTGTGATGCTTACAAAGTTTGTTTTACTAGGTTTCATTAAATAAGGTAGTTGAGCTAGGTTTATAGTATATATTTTGTATAGTTTATCGTTTGTTTTTGCTCATAGTGTGATTTTGCATGACGTGTTCCAAATTTTTGTCTTAATTTGTATATAAAACGATTTGTATTTGCTTTCACGCTGCAGGACGAATCCCTTAGATGAAGGTAACTACAGTTCATTTGCGATAGGTTGAAAATTACTAGATGTCGATACTTGTATGCTATAAAATAAATTAATAAATACTAACTATGAAGGATTTGATTTCAAGACACAAGTGTACTTCAATGATTTGATTGGATTAGTTTAGAATGTATGTATAAACCTTCTTAGCTGTATGAAAATGAAAGGTAGTCGTATTGCAATGTAGTGTATTAGTTGTATTGTTATCACATTTTATTTTGCTGATGTTATGTCAGGTAGCCATTGTCACTGCGAAGTGTTTGGTCACTCAAAACTAACTTAACACCAGTTAAACTCAACATGACTTACATATATAGTTAATTGTCGTTCGTCTATTCCAGATGACCTAGGCAAAGCGGTGGAAGAGCTGGTGACGGTGATGACGGAGGAGCAGCGCAGCCCCGCCTCCCCCCCGCAGTACACCAACGGCCAAGCCCACGACAACAACTAGCGTCCATCTTCAAAGACAAGCTTATGAAAAGACGACATAACTAATACTCTGAACCTTTGTAACTAATATTAGCGAACGCGAACATTTTTACCATTTCCACCTTTATAACGATTGGTGCTTAGCGATTTTTTGTAAAACGTAACGTAGGACTGCCCTGGCAACACTGGCGCCTCTCACAGATCGTTTGAGACTCATTTCTCAGCTTATCAGTGCCTTCTGTACGTCTCCTATCCGCTATGCTCTTACTTCCTTGGCCGGACTGAAATCCACGCATACAATTAAGAAATACGTTGCTAATGTACAAACATTACCAATATTTAGTTTTCTAAGGCATTACATTCATTGAATCGACAAATGGACAGGGTAGCAGAGTTGTGAGTATTTTATGAGTTTCGTATCCCATGTCGGCTCGCGGACTTGCTTGCTCAAAGTACAGTCCGCTCAGCTGATCCTTCGGTTCGGCCAAAAGCGACGTGATCTCGTATGCAACGCTTATTATTCGATAAGAGCATGACTTAGTTGCAGTACGATCGAATGAGTCGGTTTCTTTCATTCTTGCCACTCTTTCATTCGGCCGTGTTGCCAGGGGCGATTGAGCGAACGAAAATACATTGTCGATATCATTTAGTATTTTTAGTACATATCTCTCAGTACAATTTCGATTAAATTCATATCAATTACGTGAATACCATATCATTTGTCTTTAGGAATGAATTAGTTGCTTTGTAGTTGTGCCGTTTGTTGTGAATGAACGAACGAGAATCTAGCAACGACTCCCATATCACTAGTCTTCTGAAGGCATGTAAGCTTTAATCCAAACGAGGTTTAGTGTTATATTTTCCATTTGTTGACAAAGACCATAGTTTTGGGTAAATGCGGTGAAACATGAAGCTTCCTAGCGACTTTCATTCTGCAAACGATGTAGGAACGTCTTAAAGGATTTGTAAACAGTTTTCGCAAATTAGACTCGTAGTCGTAGTGTTATAAATAAAGGAACAAGTTATCGACTTAGAAAATGTGTTATATTAATCAAGTTAACCGAATAGTATATCTCACTTCCCCTTATGTATTGTTTTTCCGAATCTCGCTTATTTTGTGCGTAGAGCGTTACTTTCGCATGTCCCGCCATAGTTAAATGGTCTATCTAATCTAGTACCTTGTGAATTAACTCGATTGCTACCTAACCGATTTTTCTACCATATTATTGGCAAATTTCTACTAAGCATAAGATTGAGGTCGTGAAGCGTCATCTATTGGTCGCTTTGCGAACGTTTTTTAGCGTGTCTTTACTCTTAAGAGCTGCCTACCTTTTTAGATAAGATATATTGGAGAAATGACTTTTATACAAATGTTAAGATAATACGTTGAGATGGTAACTTTTAGGTCACTAAGAGAACTTAACCCAATCCCCTTCATATCATTTCGTCGGTTATTCGTTTGTTACGTGTTGTGTGGCGACAGTATTACACAAGCTGGGAATCAATTCTAACTGGTATCATTTTGGAGATAATAATAACTCATTTAATTTTTAATCTTAGAACTTAAGTGAAAAGCACAATGAAATTAATATGTAATTTTATGTTTACTAAAATGATTAAATATATAGATTTATGAAATCTTCACTAATGTTCTTGTTAATAATTTTATTCTGTTACGGTTAGAATAGTTCATTTATTCTGTAATATTTTTGATTATCGTGTTTTCTATGAAAAACCATATATTATTTGTGCATTTAATCTTTGGTTTACTATGTTCATGATGTTTTAGAATAAAACCAATCCAAATATACATATATGACATAGTACATGTGTGTTTAATTTTCATCCCCATTGTGCTAAGCCCAATCCTTGCATTTATATTGACTTTGTTACATGAAATGATGAATAAAAGTTTTATATGAAGCATGCATCACTTCATGAGCTTTAACTTTTTCAGGGTAAATCTTTAGGAACTCTTAGCCAATGTTACACCATTTTACAAGATAGACAGGACTGATCATGTATATATTACAAAAAAAGTATTGTTTGTTACTGTTTTTCTTGAAAGAAGTCTTTTCAAAAGCATTGAACCTGACACTGCCTGGTATTAACAGAATTCATACATACCGATATGAAAAGATGAATAAAACCATTCAATAAACACATATCCTAAATAAATATACTTTCAAATCCTTTTATCTCTTTCTGGGTGGACAGAACTTAGAGTAGATGGCATCTGACTAGTCCTTTAGTCGCCTTCTATGACATGCTAGAAAGAATGGCATCTAGTTAGCATTCTTTGTAGATCCCAGCACTGTAGCAGTATCATGTATCAGAAATACTAAAAAACCACTGTAACTTATATACAGGGTGGCGCATTCAAAACGGTCAGTATGGGAAAGTCTGAAACTATTAGAGATACGAAGATTTGTTCTTAGGAACCATGTCACCGATTTAGATAAAAATTGCATTCATACTTTCTTTGAAAAAACAACTGTATCCAGTACGGGAATCGAACCCGGTTGCTTTGAAAAAATAATATGGCCCTTTTCACTTTTTCTTTTTAAATATCGATTGTGTAGGTCTTAAGCTGTAAATGTCTCTATGAAACATAGTGTCGAAAATGATTAGAATGCATTGTTTTGGCATACTTTAGTTGATCATAGTAGGTTTTCTGAGTGACCACCGTTGTTTTCAATACAATATTCAACACGTTTAGGTAAAGATCTTACTATTGAATTTTGTATTTTCATATGGTGATTCTCTCTTCTGCAGTCGAGGTGAACGGACGTATTTTTTGGGTTACTGGCTTTCGTGTTAAATTTAGTGGTGTTACCGGAAGACGAATATTTTTGAGACCTCGGTCCCTCCTGCTCTCGCACTAGGAGCTTTCTTCTACGGCTCGCGGCCATCTTGAATGGTGTCGGACCTCCTGCTCGGACGGAACTGCGACGGAGTGAACTGTCAGGTGACAAATTGCAGTTAAAAGTTTTGAAAATTAATAACTTAGAAAGTCTCTCCCCGTGTGGGGATTGAACCCGGGACCCTGTGTTCGCCGGTCCGAGCTCTTGCCGATCGAGCTAACAAGTCATTGCCCGGTGTGGTCGAATTTGTCAACTACTTTCTAAGAGCGCCTATCAGTACTACTACTTTAAAATAGAGGGCGCTAAGAATATTTTTGTTTGTTTTTAATGAAACAATACTAGAGGGCGCTAAAAAAACTTTTAACAATATGCCAAAATTAGCGAGATCGCCACCACTGGGGCAGAACTCTTTCTCTGAAACGGATCTACAGGTACTTATCGATCAAAGCAAATCCCCAATGAATACTGAGCATGTAACTCAACGTTCAAAGCGCCCCCGGCAATCAAGTGTGGACGGTGTCTCTGCTTTTGATTCGTTTAAAGACGATCTAAGACAAATGATGTCCCAGTTCATGTCGCAACAAACAACCAGGCTTAATACACTGGAACAGCATATTCTGGACATCAAGAAGCAAAATACAGCCATAGAGAATTCCATGGAGTTTTTGACCCAGCAAAGTGAACTTTTTAAACGTAAAATTGAGTCAATGGATAAGCAGATCAAGGATGACAAAGCGTATATTGCGATTTTGGAAGACAAAGTGGAGGATTTGCAGAGAAGTGAAAGAAAGGCTAATTTAGAAATCAGAAATGTACCGAAAAATCCAAACGAATCAAAGAATGATTTAATCGATATGGTAACATGCTTGTCTAAAAATATCGGATCCCCCTTGTCAAGAAATGATATTAAGGATATCTACAGAGTAAGGAGTAAACGCGATGGACCTCTCAACACCCCTATTGTGATTGAGACCTCCTCGGCAATAATGAAAATGGAGTTTCTACAACTAGCCAAGGCGTTCAATATACGGAATAAGTCAAAGTTATGTGCCAAACATCTGGGTGAACGCTCTGAGGCGAATCATGATAAGCCCATTTTTGTGGCCGAACAATTAACAGCTAAGGCCTCTCGGCTCTTTTATCTTGCTAGGGATTTTGCGAAGAGTAACCATTACAAATATTGTTGGACAGCTCATGGTAAAATTTATTTGCGTAAAGCTGAAAATTTACCTATCGTTAATATTAAAAATGAGGCTCAGTTTAAGGCATTGTCTTCAAACACTAATACGAATTGACTAGTTGTGTATCCCTTCATCTATTTCAATCTATTATTTTTCTATATAGGTAGATTAGTATCTGTCTTACTCTTAGCGCTTATATGTATCATTCTTCATCTCACTTACTGTAATAATGAGCAAAACATTTCTCACTTACCATGTAAATATTATGAAAATGCACTTTGTTTTCTAATGTCATCATACTGCACGCCAACTCATGCACACACAAAAACAATACGAACCATCCCACTCAATCATATAACTTGTATATATACTGATATATCTACCTATCTAATTTATTTCACACATTATATTTTATTTATGTATGTAGTATTCATACTATCTTATGTTTTATATAAATCTCTAGTAACCAAAATTTTTAGTTTATTTATCCATCCACTCTTCTATGCGGATAAATTAAATAGTTTTGAAATTCCTTTTAAAAATATAGGTTTATTTATGATCAAGAAATGTTTCAATCATGAAGGTTTATGTCATTACAGTCCCTGTAGTCTTACGTTAAGAATGTTATTGTCACAATCATACCTCTTCTTCCCTTCTTATGGATAGTTGCTTGCAAAATATACATGAATTAGACGAGATGGAAATAGCTCACTCTTTTTCCTGTACCATAAATAACTTTCATGAACATGTTCCAGTCGTCCCCGATAGTCTCAAAATATTTTCTCAAAATATAAGGAGTGTATACCACAATTTTGATGATCTCCAAATTAATTTGTCGGAACTAAGTTTCGATGTTGACATATTCATACTGACTGAATGTCGTCTCAATCACAATAAACCAATTCCTTCATTCCTGAATTACACTTCGCTGGCTTCAACAAACAATCTTAATCAAAATGATGGTGTAATAATTTACTGCAAAAAAGATCTGAATATTCAATTACAACAAATACCATTGACCCATGCATCATGCCTGCAGGCAACAATAGATCATTTCATAATTCTAGGGATCTATAGATCACCTTCTAACTACAATGCCTCCGAGTTTTTGAATTCACTTTCTAATCATTTAAATACAATTCAGTCAGGTAAAAATATTATCCTAACAGGGGATATTAACATCAATCTTATTCCAAATTTAACTGAATCCAATCAAGATAGTTGCAATAGAAATGAATACCTCAATTTGCTCGCCTCATATGGCATACTACCTGGTCATACCTTACCAACAAGAGAGGCAAATTGTCTAGACCATGTTATGCTGAAACTAGATACAAAAGTTTATTTCGCAAATGTTGCTGTTTTAACTACGTCTATTACTGACCATTACAGTACCCTGTTATACCTGACTAAAGTAGGTTTGAATAGAAAGACACCCCGAGCTTTGGAATTTATAGACTATATCAAAGCTACAACACACTTCAATGACTTAAATATCTCTCATCTACTCAATTCCGAAGATCCGTGTCTTGTATCAGAGGAGTTGGTCAATGCCATAACAACTTCTCTTCAGGCTAGTAAAACTTTAAAAAACCTATCAAACAAGCAAATAATCATAAAGCCGTGGATAACTCCGGGAATTCTGCGTTGCATCCGAAATCGTAATAAAATGCAATTGAGACTAAGGTTAGACCCCTACAATGAAATAAACAAAATAACCTACAAACGCTACCGTAATTTTTGTAATAAACTAATGAGAAATTTAAAACATCGCTATGAAAAAGAACAGCTAAAAAAATCTATGACTAATTCTAGGAAACTATGGAAAACAATAAATTCAATTACAAACCACAAACAAACAAAAACAAGTAATTCGGCTCTCATTAACATTAAATCGAATCTTAGCGAATCTGCTACCTATATTAATAACCATTTTGCAGACGTGGGTAAAGTTTTGGCTCAAAATATAAGTGTCGTTCCGAACCATTCTACTAGTCAGAGTACGCAGTCGCAAATGTCATCTTCCTTTGTGTTACTAGAGACGGATTGTAATGAGATTGACAACATACTTATGTCACTGAACTCCGATAGTGCTCCCGGTTGGGACAATGTCACAGTAAAATTTTTGAAAATGTTGCGGCCTCGGGTAGTTCCAATCATCAATCATCTCGCAAACCTGTGCTTTGCTAAAGGAATTTTTCCAACCCCACTGAAAAGAGCATTGATAACACCTATTTATAAAAGTGGTAAAAAAGATGACGTTAATAACTACCGTCCGATTTCAGTGTTGCCTGCGATTTCCAAAATAATTGAAAAAGCCCTCAACTTAAGGTTGCTGAACTATATGGAAAAGTTTAATATCCTTTCAGACTCGCAGTATGGCTTTAGACGGAACCGGTCTACAGAGGATGCGATTGTTGCGTTGACATCAGTAATTACAGAAACACTTGATTCAAAACAAAAATGTATGACGGTATTCTTGGATCTCCAAAAGGCGTTCGATACAGTTTCCCATAGCATGCTGATCAAAAAGTTGGAAAACGTGGGTATTAGAGGTGTTCCACTTAATCTTCTCAAAGACTATTTAAACAATCGGGTTCAAAGGGTAAAACTAGATGGGTACGTTAGTGGGGATGCTGAAATTACATTCGGTGTTCCACAAGGCAGCGTCCTAGGTCCTAGTCTCTTTCTTATTTATATAAACGAGCTCACAAACCTTCATCTTAACAATGGCCAACTCTTCTCATATGCAGACGACACAGCAATTGTGTTCTCGGGTGATTCATGGGATTCGGTGTTCAGGTCCGCAGAAGAAGGCCTACAAGCAGTTTCACATTGGCTCCAAGACAATCTTCTCACACTCAACACAACAAAAACGAATTATGCTTGTTTCTCTATTTACAGTAATAGTCAACCCGATGAAAAGCTTGCTCTTAAACTACATACATGTTCGACTGCCAGAACTCAAAACTGTGATTGTGTCTCTATAAATAGAGTAAGAGTTACTAAATATCTTGGAGTCATTCTAGACCAACGCCTATCGTGGCATGATCACATTGAATATATTAACAATAGGATTAGAAAGTTAGTATGGATCTTCAAAATTTTACGGAATGTGACCACTAAAAATCTAATTAATCGCATTTATATTGCACTCGCCCAGAGCATTATATCATACTGCATTCCGGTGTGGGGAGGAGCCACGAAGATCAAATTCCTACAAACTGAACGTGCACAAAGATACTTGTTGAAAATCATTTATTCGAAGCCGATTCTTTTCCCTACAGCTGAACTATATCAAATAGCTGGGCTATTAACAGTAAGGAAACTATATATACTAAATTGTACACTAAAACTACATTCTTCTCTTACCTTTAATAAAACAAACATCTCATCTAACACAAGACGTAAAAAACCAATAATTCTGCCATTGAGAGTGAAAACCAACTTTGCTAAAAGGCAATTCAAAACAGGTGCTATTACTATTTACAACCGACTCAATCAAGCTCTTGACATATACCAGTTAACTAAGTTTGAGGTGAAAAAGAAATTACAAACCTATCTTATACCAATTTCATATATAGAAACTGAGGACCTTATAAAATAATATCTACTAAATACTTAATTATTTATATCTATCTATTGTTATAATAATTATTTATGTCTATCTATATCTATCTATATATGTATTATATAACTGTATATTTATCTATCTATATAAATATTAATAAGTTAATCTACTTATATTAATTGCATATTTGCCAGGTTTTCCCGCAACCCTCATACACACACATAGTCACCACATAACACACAACATACTTACTTGGATACTTTGCTAGGATGTTAAAGTCTACTTTATCTATTAATTAAATCTGATGTACAGAACTCCAAAACTAAGTTTAAAATCATTATGTTTCACTTTGTTATGTTAAACCAGTTCATATCTTTATACTATATTTAGTTACAGAGGATCGGGTCTTCCTGCCACAAGCATCTTGAATGCTTACTAGGAAGATTCTACACCTTTCATAAGCATGTGTAATATTGTTAATCAATTGTTAATCAATAAAGATATTTTCATATGGTGAATTTGCGTTACAATTGACTTTATTGCTACTTTTAGGTCTTCAATGGTGTCATAGCTTGTTTTGTAAAATTCATCCTTAACGTAATCCCACAAGAAATTTTCTAATATGGTTTAACATGTGTCACTTAAAGTGGACTTTTCAATAGATTGTTAGTTTTTTATTACTGTAGATAACAAAACCTCCTTAAAGAATTCATGCAATGCTAATGCCACATGATATGGTGTATGTAACAAGTAGGGAAGTACAAAACTACAAACAGCCATAGAGACAATTTTACATGTCTGTTGAATATTGTTACGGAGTGTGTAAACTACTATGATAAACTAAAGTATACCAAAACAATACATTTTATTCATTTTAGACATCATGTTTCATAGAGACATTTACAGCTTAAGACCTACACAATCGATGTTTAAAAAGAAAAAGTGAAAAGGGCCAATTTATTTTTTCAAAGCAACCGGATTCGATTCCCGTACTGGATACAGTTGTTTTTTCAAAGAAAGTATGAATGCAGTTTTTCTTTTTATCAAAATCGGTGACATGGTTCCTAAGAACAAATCTTCGTATCTCTTATAGTTCCAGACTTTCCCATACTGACCGTTTTGAATGCGCCACCCTGTATAATACTAACTGTATATACATTTACAAAATGCATTGAATATTACGGTGAGGGAAAACTTTGTGTGAGGATACCTACCTGTTCCCCAAACACATAATAGTCAGTACTTATAAATGGCAACACGGCTTACCACCTGTCACATTGAGTACTGACTATCTGGTCAACATGTGGGTTCGAGGTAGCCATAGAATTCCTACCTTTGCAATTGCGGAGATGGAAAAGTGAACCTCTAACTACCTCGAAACGGTTCATGGAAGTCAATGCATTTGTTTTTGTCTTGTTATATTATCGTAGACTAGTACTTGCAGTACATTCTTTAATGAGGAGTCATTATTTAATTTTCAACATAAGAAAAAATAAGTCATAGTTTAATTGTCAACAACTTTATTTAACCATTTTAGAACAAATCTAAACTATAGTATAGTAGTTAGTTTACAAAGTTTTGCAGGTTAGTTAGTTTAAAAGAAATGTTAGACATATATGTAAAATTATTTGTCAACATACAAAATATACAGGGTGGCGCATTCAAAACGGTCAGTATGGGAAAATCTGAAACTATAAGAGATACAAAGATTTGTTCTTAGGAACCATGTCACCGATTTTGAAAAAAGAAAAACTGCATTCATACTTTCTTTGAAAAAACAACTGTATCCAGTACGGGAATCAAACCCGGTTGCATTGAAAAAATAAATTGGCCCTTTTCACTTTTTCTTTTTAAACATCGATTGTGTAGGTCTTAAGCTGTAAATGTCTCTATGAAACATGGTGTCGAAAATGAATGAAATGCATTGTTTTGGCATACTTTAGTTTATCATAGTAGTTTACATACACCGTAACAATATTCAATAGACATATAAAATTGTCTCTATGGCTGTTTGTAGTTTTGTACTTCCCTACTTGTTACATACACCATATCATGTGGCATTAGCATTGCATTAATCCTTTAAGGAGGTTTTGTTATCTACAGTAATCAAAAACTAACAATCTATTGAAAAGTCCACTTAAAGTGACGTGTTAAACCATATTAGAAAATTTCTTGTGGGATTACGTTAAGGATGAATGATACAAAACAAGCTACGACATCATTGAAGACCTAAAAGTAACAATAAAGTCAATTGTAACGCAAATTCACCACATGAAAATATAAAATTCAATAGTAAGATCGTTACCTGAACGTGTTGAATATTGTATTGAAAACAATGGTGGTCTCTTAGAAAACCTACTATGATAAATTAAAGTATACCAAAACAATACATTTTATTCATTTTAGACATCATGTTTCATAGAGACATTTACAGCTTAAGACCTACACAATCGATGTTTAAAAAGAAAAAGTGAAAAGGGCCAATTTATTTTTTCAAAGCAACCGGATTCGATTCCCGTACTGGATACAGTTGTTTTTTCAAAGAAAGTATGAATGCAGTTTTTCTTTTTATCAAAATCGGTGACATGGTTCCTAAGAACAAATCTTCGTATCTCTTATAGTTTCAGACTTTCCCATACTGACCGTTTTGAATGCGCCACCCTGTATACAGATATCAAAGAAATGCAATTGCTTTGACATGCTTAAAACGTTTTAGATCACATGAGGTGACAAAAACCAAATTAAACTAGTTTTACCCAAATTTGTAAGTAATAGAAATTACCGAAATACATATCATGTAACATAAAGCAAAATATTAAGGACAAGATTATCTGCCTAAAATTCCAAGTTTTTGGTTTAATTACTGAAAATTATCTAAGGCATTGAATTTATCAGGGCGCATATTTATAAAAAAATATGCTGAATGCAATTTGCTGCTGTTAACCAGAATACATACATACACTTAAAAAACTTAGAATAACTGAAGGAACAATAATATTTTTAATTAGTATTTACAATGTTACAATTTTAAGTCATGTGTAACTTTATAGAGAAATTGGTTTGGTATTAGTAATCACATTATTTTAAATGTACTATCAAAACAAACTTTTTGTATTTATTAATATCAAGTTTTTCATCAATGCTTCATTTTTATTTTCTCTAATATACTAGTACTACTACTCACTATCATTTAGAAAACACTAATTATGAATAGACTTCATTAACATAACAACATGTTCTTTACAAAACCAAACCAATTCAAATAGAATTCTAAAGACCAAATACTCTAAAGACTCACTACACTTTCACAGACATATTAGTATTAGATTCCAGTCCATTGACTAACTGCGCAGGTACATCTGTTCTTGGTCTCCGGAATAAGAGCACATGTGGCTCAGGGTTATGGACCATGAAGTGGAGCCAGCCAGGGCTCTGCTGGACGCCAAGGTTTCTCCATTCCGTCTCTGTCATCAGGTGTGACTTGGGAACTAGTCTAGCTATGTCTGGAGGAAGTATGACGTGTCTGGAATAAAAGGAAATGATTTAGTATGTTGTCAAGGACGTAAGTGTTTATTAGATAAATAAATTTCTGCCTCATGCCTGCCTGATGCATTTGTAGGGTTATGGGCTTATGAATCGCCAAATTAGTCACCCACGAATAGTTTGAGGTTCAGTTAAGGTAAATTTTATATACAGGTCATTTAATTAATGCTTTGAAGAAAAAATATGTTGATAAATAATTAACCTAAAAAGTTAATGCTCCAATTCCATACCACATATAATAAGTATACCACATAGCTCATATATTTCAAGAACCACAATGAACTGGATTAACAATAAAGTTACATTAAATAAAGAGAAAATGAAATAGAAATTACCTGTACTCGTAAGTATCATCTTGATATCTTTCGGAATATTGTATTTGGTCTACTGGCATTTTTTAACTTAATACTAGGCTTACACCACTTAAACTTTCTGTCTTATGTTTAATAATTTTAAAAGTTTTTAAATAAATATCACAAAAAGAAAAGTTTTTGTTGAATTGTAAGCAGCGCACACGACGAAACGTTTTGAACTGATTTGACTGACAATCCGAGTAATAATTTTCAAACAACTGTCATGTTGCATTTAACGGTTATGTAAAGTAATGCGCACATTATCCAGTAAGCTCTGAAGATATCAAAGTTATCTATTGCGAAATCGGACAACAAAAATGCTTGTTACTTTTACCCAAGTTGGTAATACATGTATAAAGGCTAAACAATTCGTTACCTTATTTGAAGCGACATTAGATAACGTATTTCTATAACCGTATGGAAAATATGTCAAGTATGGGAGCGCAAGTACATTTAATTGAAAAAAAAAACACTAATAATCCTTTGCATTTTAAGTTACTATGTATAAGAAATTAAGTTGTGGCTTTTGAACAAGTCTTATTAAGTATTGATAAACTCAAGGGAAAAATTATTAAATATAACTAAACTTATTTATTATAATTTGGAGTGCACACTTAAGAGAAATATAACATAAGTAAAAGTATTGCTCTGCAACCCACCTCCTTCTATGTTTTATCGCCTTTCCGGTGTCACAACCAGCAACATCCTGTCAAAATTAAATAATTTGATGTATTAGAATGCAGTTATATCAGAAGCATATATGGCAACATGAGTATCACGAATACGAATATATTTTATTTCACAGTATTTACATGTATTATCTGTGCTGAAAAATAAATATGTACCTACATGATATCGCTGCCCCCGACGAACACTATCGTATTCGCTCTTACCATAGAATCGGTTTTATTGAATATTCGTATCCACACCATCGTATTACGCCATAGAGTAAATTTTTAAGGTTGGGCAATGAATACTTTTGGATTTATGCATTGAGTAATGATCTTTATGTTTTTATTCAATGGGAAATTTAAGACGATTTATAACGCAAAAGGCTATTACCGAATCTGAAAAGCCAACATTATAGAGTAAACTACTCTTACGATATTGTTCGAGTGATATATTACATATCAGTGTTGCATATGTATCACGGAACCATATCGTAGCGCACGATTACTATAGCAATACAGTTTAGTGATTTCCGTCGATCACTATCGTAAAGTTAGGTTGCGTTAATATTCACCATAGCACAGACCATAGTATATTTCAGTAATAGACATTTTCTTAAATATCTCATTTAGATACAAATTTAGTTACAAAAAAAATATTTAAAATTTAGTGTAATAATACCCTCTATTTTTGGTATAAATATGTTTATTGTAGATTTGATAGTTTTTAAGATATTCAGTTTTTAGTTGCTGGTGTAAAATTGTTATTTTCCTATTACGATAGTGTTCGTCGGGGGCAGCGATATTTTCCCCACAATTTACTCACAGTACTTTTATATACTTCTTCGTACGTAATAGCTACTTAAACTATTGATGATAGTCAAGTGTGTCCCAAATAAACATGGCAAGGCCGTCGTGCACATAACTCTTGGGCCCGTGTGAAGTGGGGCAAGCGGCAGGGGCCTGGGCGTGAGGCTGCGTCCCATGCCATGGCATTATCCACTTGACTGACCCTCACCGTGCTGGTGCCAATAATCATTTCGAATGTAGGGGGACTATAAGTTGGGGTTAGTGTGGGAAATGGTATATGTATGGCTTTTCATCTACGATTATGAAAAGTATCTTATACATCAATTCATTTTAATAATAATCAATAAGAAACTAATTAGTTCAATATCGCTGCCGTCACCTGAATAAAAAGTAGGATTATACTTATTAAATAATTTTGTAATGGTGATTGATTGATGAAAGAACATAAATTAAATTATTTCTTCTAAAATAGTTAAATACAGAACAGTTAAAAATGAATACCCAATTTAGAGATAAAATGGTGTTCCCAACAATGTTTTGTTCTCTACAAACAAATTATCATCTGAAATTCATTCCCGCCTGTTTTTAATATAACAACAATAAATAAGCATGTTTATTACCCTGTCTATGTTCCATATAATAATACTCTCAAATACTGATTCCACTAAAACCTTACCCGATGGCGACCCTAGTAATTTTTCAATCAGAGTCCCGATGATGTTGGCTTCGCATCAGGTACCCAGGGAGTGCCCCAACTTCCTCTAGAAAGGCCCCGCATCCAGTCAGGCAGCAGCTCGTCGCCATGACGGAAGTGACCCTGGAATTCCTGCAGGATCTCCTCAGAGCTGACTATCCGGATGTTACGATACAGAACTTCGAGGTATGTGCTGTACTTGTGTGGGTTATTAGGTAATTATTTGGTGTTTCAAGGCGATAATAGAAGAAAATTCTGTAAAAGATGTAATAAGGGTATCATTTGTTGATGATTTTTGAATTACATATCAAACTTCAGCTTATAGATCGTAAACAAGCATAAATATTTTGAAAAAACCTCTTATTTTGGACTGTAAACAAAATAATTGAACAAATTGGATGGATTGTTTCATCGAAGTTTTAATACAAATGTTTTTTTTTAATTTTAAAGCATATTTTTAAAATAAAATTAATATATAAATTCGCGTTTTGATAATTTTGTCGTAATTTCTCCAGGATAATGAATAATCTAAGACTTCTAAATAATTATTTGCAGGGAGCACCCGGCTCAAAAAGGGGGGACAACTACACTTCCATGGTGTACAGAATCACCCTCAAAGGCACCAGACACGTCACAGAGCCAGACGGATCAAGTGAGCGAGACATACCGTGGTCTGGCAGCATCATCTACAAATGTCTCCCTGAAAGCGCCTTGAGAAGAGCCCAGTACAAAAGCGACGAATTATTCTGCAACGAAGTGGCTTTTTACAACAAAACCTGGCCCACTTTGAGCAGATTTCAAGACAGCTGGTCGTACAAGTTGAAAACACCATTCAAAGCCATACCTAAATGTTATCTAGCTCAAAATGACCTAGTGGTGCTGAAGGATTTGAAGCAACTAGGGTTCGTGATGCCTGACAGAAGACAGGGATTGACTATTGAGCAGAGTTACTTTGTCTTGAAAGAGCTTTCGCATTTTCATGCCCTTTCTTTAGCAATGAAACATCATAATCCTGAGGGATTTTTTGAGCTCATCAATGATCAAGATGGAATTTCTGAAGGTAATAAAATAGCTAGTTAAGCCATGTCGTAGTTGACATCAGTTAAAACATTTCGATATTTATAATTTAATTAATCTTTTAGCCAACTATATGCAGACATATCGTTTCAAAATATTAATTTGATTTTACAAGCTTGAATTTAATCTTTTCCAGTGTTCTTCGTAAATGAAAACGAGGATTATTACAGAAATTATTATACTGAAGCCACGAAAAATGCTATCAATTTAGTGGAGCAAGAACTGCATGACTCAGATGATAAAGTAAGATATTCTGATTATCATTAAAGAGCAGAACAATATAAAATACAATATACTAGACATGTTCAAGAAAAAAAATCATCGCATCGGTTACACCACTCAACTTACCTCTTCAACTTAGAGGAATTGATGAGGAGGAGAAGCAAATCTACAATATGAGAACGATATTTGTCATGCTACCGGTATACTCAGGACTTTCTTAGGTGCTCTAGGCATCTAGTTTAGCTACAAGTCCCTAATGGAACAAATTCTATAATTTGTGTCAACAGTAATAGAAATATGAGCTGTTCTATTTAGCTCTTCAAGGTTTCAATTTGTTAACCACCTGATCGCTAATCGTGAGGTCCCAGGTTCGAGTCCTGGTGGTGGCAGAGTTAAGAACTAAGCTTCTCTTCTGCTTTCTAGTCTGGTTGTTGATTATATATACTGTATATATATTTATCTATAATAAGTAAATATTTCTTGTTTACCAAGGGGCTAGTTCAATTGGTGTAATAGTGTCCTAAATATAATCATTTATATTATTTTAGGACCATTATCTAGACAAATTCCGAGCCTTCTGCCACGAAGACAACTTCTTCCCTGCCATGATCAACATGGTCCGCCCCAGAGAGCCTTTGGCCGTCATATGCCATGGCGACTGCTGGACCAACAACTTTCTGTTCCGATACGAAGAGAAGAAAATAGCAGAGGTAAGTGTAAATGTAGTATGCCCTAACGAGAGTGGTCTGTATAACGTAAGGGAAAACTAACAGGATGATGACTTCTTCTGGTTACTGGGAATTTGCGCTGCCGACACTAATTTATGTATAGTGTGTGCAAACTTTTTAGAATGACAAATTTTAACTAAAGTGTGATGTTTGTCTATTACCCTCTTCTTCTATGCAGTTTATTTTTCTATTTATAGAAGAAGAATTTTGCCATAGGAAAGAAGATTGATATTGAAAAAAATGCGCGAATAGTAAGAAATGTTATGTACCGACAGATAACAGACAAAAAACTGAATACTTATTCTCATTATGATTTTTTGATTGTTTCAAATACTACAGATCAGATAATGCTGAATAATCTCCCTTTCCAGATGTACATAATAGACTTCCAGATAGCCCGATACGCGTCTCCAGCCCTAGATCTAGTGTACCTAATGTACCTGTGCCTGGACAAGGGGCAGAGAGACGAGCACCTTGAACCACTTCTCGAGTTCTATACGGATGAGCTGCACAAAAGACTGCTGGAGTTGAGTGACGAGGATTCGGTTTTCAGAGGAAGATTGAATAGAAATGCTCTTTGGGAATTGTAAGTTGATAAATATGTGTACATCTTTAATCTATAGTTTGAATTTTCCATAAAGACTTTCAACGAAAAATATTTCAGATTCAGTAGTGCATGAATTTCTTTTTCATGGTTCCTTTACATCCAAAGTGTCAAACTAATTACAAGAACGGTAGTAAGTAGTTCAATCATAGTTCTCTCTTTAAGAGCTTTAATTATTTGTCCTTTCCATGGAGTAATTAATAAGAGGAGTGGGCCTTACGTAATATTTGTATAGAAAATAGCGTGGCATTACGCGGGGTGAAACTAGGTACGCGGGATAGACGGGAGATATTACAACCAATTAAAACACGGAGTTTTGTGAGACAAAACATAGGTATCTTCTTTCTACTACACATTTTTAGACCCCGCACCAATTAAAACACACCATTTAGACTCCGCACCGCGTAACGGGGACCGCTCCGTACGCTGGCTCTTCTTTATATTTGGTTCGTGGTTCTTTCTGTGACCATTGCTTAATTTCTTCCACAGAATACAAGAAGAGTTCAAAAAGAGCAGTCTCTTTGGATTGGGCATCGCATTAGACATGTACCCTATTATGACCTGCGATAGCACTGAAGCTCCTAATCTTTACACTAAGGTATTTTTAATCTTTATTAAAATCGTGACTTAATACTTGTAAAGGCCCTAGTAGAAACGCTAAGATGACAGAAATCAGCGTCTACAAGATTGATTTACATACTCAATTAACCTTCGATGTATGTCATTTTGTGTTTGACTGACATTTCGAATCGACACAGCGTTGTTACCTGTCTTGGGGCTCGTGTTTTACGAGAACAAGAAAGCTTTTTTTTTATTTTATTTTTTTATTCTTTATTAAGCCATTCACCACTAAGGTTATGTCGGCTGAAATACAAACACTGATGCCACGGTGTTTGAACTTCTTGTTATTTCATCGCCATGGTTACACCAAGGCCGCCCGCCGCTACAACCGAAGAAAAACGAAATCAAGGTCCAATTCTTCTCCTCTTCCTTGTTCTTCGGTTCGTTCCAGTTGAGGATCCAAATATAATCTCAAAGCAAACATACTTAGCCAGTTCGGCATCACAATTGACTAAATATTCAGCCGAAAATAATTATTTGTATTTTCAACTTTCACTGAGCTGCTGACTTTGTTGATGCACCATAGACGACTAACAAGAAAGCTTAATAACAAATATTTTGTACCTCTAATAAATGGCGGTATTGTCAAAGATTTTTTTAATGAGTTTTTGTAGCAGTTGTTTCTGTTTAGGAATCTGAACACCAGAACAACAGTGAGAGCTCTAAGCCCGTGTTCACCTCCAACGAAGCCTGCAGGAAGAAGATGACGGACCTGGTGAAGGAGTTAGTGGACAACCGCCTTCTATAAGCCATTTTGTATAAATCATGATTACTAATAAATTATATACGAATTATAGAATATTACTGGTGTCTTTGAACTATTGGTTTGAGAGAATTACATACAGTGCATAGACCTTACTATTCATATGGATTCACGTCTTTCATTCGCTTTTGGGAAGATCATAGATCTATATCGATTTGTAGCATAAATATTGGGGTCGTGATGTCATATGGACCACTGGTGGCAGGTTGCTAACGTATCGCCCAATAGATTACATTTATCATTATGATAATTATTTTCAATTCAACCAACTGTTGGATATTGGTGGAACACTTTATATAATCTGGTACTAGCCATAGCAACGAAACATTATATACCTACGTGATTTAGAATTTTGTTTCAGACTTTGAGACCTAACATCATCATTGAGAAGTTGATATGGCAGTCAATATTTACTCTCGCCATAACGGAGACTTGCTCAACCAGCAAGTTACTCATCACTGATTTCATTTTCTATCTTTCGCTTAACCTGTGTTGACCAGGAAGATAATTCCGAGTCGTAAAAGGAAAATAAAAGTCCTATTTGCAATATAGTTTTATTTATTTTTTGTTTTAGTAATAAAAAAGGATTTAAATCAATCGTTCAGTTAGAACTTAAATTAGAATTAATTTATTAAAAATAGCACAACAGAGTTTGTGACGACATTCATAAGTGGAGAAACAGCTTGACTTTAGTTCAGATCTGATTTTGAGATACCTCTTAGTTATTTCAATTAAAACTATACACTTTCATAAATTAGTCATTAGTAAAATGTTAACATTAGTAATACCTTAAAGCTAGTAATGACTGGTAAAAAACAAACATAATTCGATTATGAGCAGGTATTTTTACGAAAATGAATTGGATTCGAACTTTGTGATACCAAATTTGCAACTACCCGTATTTGCGGAATAAAAAAAAAGTAGGTAATATTATTTAACTGATTTAATCATTTGTTTGGTCTTGTAAGGCACAATTGAATGTAAAGTAATGAAATATGTGATTAGCACGTCATTAAAAATATTGTGATTGATCAAAATCCGCCGCTTCAAAATAAAGCGCTTTGTTTGACGTATTGGTGTGTTATGTTACTAAAATTTTTATATTGTGACTGATTTTTATAACTATTCTGTAATATTATATATTTTGCTCTTGAAATAATGTATGTGAAGTATGGTATTTGCTACGTGGTATCACAAAGGCAGCTCCATTTGGGAACACAATGCAAATCGATATTAGCTAAACCTCTTACGCTACGTTCAGTCATTGATACCTTCAGATTCGATACCGCATTGCTCCCTTGCATCTGAAGATGTCAATAATATAAATTCATTAATTTACTTAACCCTACCTAAATATAAAAAGCACTTCAGTATCTTTTTGTTCGTATAAACTACAAACCTGATTTTGTGATCCATTTTCATGCATAAATGTTTTCTCAATTAGACAAAAATATTCTCTATTGAAAAACTAGAAATATATAAACGATTACTTCTTAAATTTTCGTAATATGTCCGCAGATCACAAAATCAAGTCAAAACACTCTCATAACATTTCAAAAGCAGATAAATCTACTTTAACACCTAACACAATGACACCCTAACATAACAACTGGTCTTTTCATTCAGATTGTGATACGACAAATGTCATTTGATGATGACATTTACTTGTGTCCCGCTTTCACTGGGGTGGGCGTGATGTTCCCTCTCCCTTTGGAGGCTTGGGTGGGCCTCATGAAGCCTGAGGTCCTGGCCGCCGTCTTCACTGGAGGTTTGGTCCCCACTGAGCTGCCACTGGACGAAGATCTCGAAGCCGGCATCCGTGGCACCGTCCGTGGCGGCGTGGGTTTTGGCGGAGGCTTGACTGGGGATGGAGGCGCTCGTCTCACAGTGGCGATCGAGGCAGAGCTGTTCAGAGAGCTCCTGGAACTCCTCAAAGATGTCCTGGACGTCGACCTCTCCACTTTGAGCAGGGAATTTCTCTTGGGAGTCTTTTTCGGGTCGACTGGGTTCCGCGGAGGCGTACGGCTATCTTTGGCAGAGATCTTCTTTGGAATGTCAGGAGACTTGGTCGGCTTGGGCACCGGAGACTCGCACTCGATGTTGCAGCCGGACGAGGCGCCTTGGGACGCGCTCTCAGAGTTCAGCGATTGTGTTTCCTCAAACCCTTCGTCGTTTAGTTCGAATTCGCTCTTAGTTTTGGCTATACGAGGTGATGTGGTTCTTTCGTTGGACGGCGTCACTTTAGTTGGCGTGTTTTTCTTCCTAGACCATACGCCAGTGGGCGTTTCGGTCGGAGATTTCAATTCCCTAATCGCTTTCTGTACGTCCTCTTGGTTTATAGATGTCTGCCGCCTCATTCTTGAATAAGGAGGCGTTTTAGAATCTTTGGTCGGTGTCGTCGATGGCTTGGCATCTACACTTTGATTTTTGAGCCTGTCCTGCCAACGTTTCAGTCGCACTTCTTTGTCGTCTGTGCATATCTCTTTCGCAGGCTTGCTGACTACTTTCTCTGCCTCCACTGGGTAAGAGACTTGAATTTCCAATGTTGAAGGCCTAATTACTTGAGTCTCTGCTACCAATTCTTTGACCTCTGGTTTCTTCTCTTCGTCTTGAGAGCTGGAGTCATTTGCCTTTTTGTACCTTCTTGTTCTTCTAGCAGCTGAAAACCTGTCGAACTGGCCATCACCGAGGATTTCTTGGCAAAGGTCTTTCATTTCAGAATGCGCTTTATCAGGGTTGCTCGTCAGTCTGTTGGATAGGCTCGGTTGGAATTTGCGACATGGCTCTTTCTCTGGAGGTGGGTTGAACATCTTTCTTTGCACTGGTGGTGTTTCGATATTGTCAGAGTCAATTTCCACTTTATCGCTCCTGAGCCTTTCTTCTGCTTTTACGTCGTTTATTACTCTTATGTCAGGTAATTTCTTTTTCTCTTCTTCTGTGATAGAGACTAAAGGAGGGGTTGGTTCGATCTGCTGTCTTGACCTCTGCCTCCTTAGTCTTCTGAATTCTTCGTTCTCTTCTGTTTTGCGCCACGGCACTCGGCTGTCTTTTGTTTTCGGTTGTACGTCTGTAAAAATCATAAAAAAATAATATTATAATACACATGTAATGAGAACCTATTTAGACAGACTTAAAAAAGATTTTAAAATATTTATAGATAAATAATTATCAGGAGTCTATCAAAGAAAATCTCGACAACAAAATTATAACTAAATTCTCCATTATAATAGCAGCAAGAAAATTTAACAAAAACCTTCACATATTTGTTCTCTGCAAGTCTCATATAAATTACCTTCAACAGTCTCGATGGCCTTCACGACGTCGCTGTCCATGAGCACCGCTGGCCTCCACTCGGAGCGCCCTTCTGGCAACGGGTCCAGAGTCGTGCTGCGCTCACTCTCTGTCAATATAGAACACTTTGTATAAGTAAATATTCAGGATAAGATCTTGGCTCGATTATAGAATACCAGATAGGTTATGAATATTTATTCCTGTCATTTTTTCCGTTGATGCCTTATTTCTTAAAGTAAGACAAAGGTCAACTACTTTTATGTAAATGCGTTGATAGAATTAGGTATGTACAATCATAAATTAATATACCAAAGATGATTGCGGAGACCAAGAACTCAGCTCAAAATAATCATGTTTGATTAGACATTGAACGCTGCAGCAAAGTAATAGCAGTAGAAGTAAGGATTGCAACGCACCGGAATCGTTTTCCAAGGACCGCCTGTTAGCTTGCAGCCTTCTCGCTCTTTCGCGTAGCTCTGCGTCTCGCTTCTCTTCTTGATTGTTCGCTCGCAACCACGACTCGATCTTTTGACGCCATTCCCTACAAAAAAGTGAAATAACGTTAGTAAAACAAGAAATTTGATTTTATCAAAAAAAAGATGCAAGTTGTGGAAATAAATTGTAAGAATCATATTTCTTCTCAGTTCTGTTTTTAAAACATTCAATGAAAACGTTATCTTCTTCATTTTGTGTTGTAAAACAAACACATGTGTTTGTGACAGGTTAGTAAGAATCATCTACATCATCTTTTATAAACAAGTAGGAAAGGTCTGATCAATAAAATGAAGCGTGTATCTAAAATTGTAAGTAACTCACTTTGGTTTCTCCTCCTTATCGGGATCGGGCGCTGGTTGCACTGCCGGGGCTGGTGACGGAGTGGCTCTTGGTGAAGCCGGTCTCTCTCGTTGCTCTGGGATTTCCAGACGAGCTCTCACTGGGGCTCGGCGGGACCAAGACCGATCTGTCAAAAGGGAAAAGTATTGGTGTTTTGCTAATAGAAGAAATTTTACGAATACCTGTGTGAAAATGCTGCAGCTGTAGAACTGTAGAAAATTAATACATAGCTAAGACTATTAACTAAATCAGGGTCGAGGTAAGTAAATTGAAAGCTAAACTATATTAAATGATGGACTACCGATTTAAGAAATGGAAAATTTTCAAGATAAAAATGGTATGAAGAAACTTTAAAGTTTTTTTTTAAATAAACAGAAAACAACGGACGCAAAGTTAAATAGTCTTTTGATCTGAAATAGTCGATGAACAGAAGAACAGGTTACCGATGTAGCCAGTGAACAAGACGATAATTATGTAAATCTTTGAAGGATTGTTGCAATGAGTAGATCTGAATCAACGTTACATGAAATGCAGAAATATACAAAGCTATGCATAAACACTTTGATCACAATCTTCATAATAGTAAAGTTAAAGTCGAAATTGAAATTTCTATAAATGATGGAATAGTATTAACGATTATAATGGAATCATTTCTTTCTCAACATAAGTTACGCAAAGACTTCATTATATAGATTTGTAAACGATTATTATTATGATGAAACATGCTTTAGAAGATTGTGTGGTGACAATATAGGCGAATCTGCTTCAGGTTTAATCTTCAAATCCTTATGACGTCTATACAATTGTATATAGTCTTCTCTCGGTATCCTCTTCATAGTATTAGAATGATCCAAATGATTTTGCCGAATCGAAGATAAAGCGAAAAATTCTTTCCCGATACATTGGGATTTCTAAAATGTACAGCAGATCACTACGATTTTTCGGCGACAATGAATTAAATGGTTTTTTTATTGATGAAGCATGATGATGTAAGAGACAAACAACAAAACACTTTGACACTGACGAATTAGTAGGATTAATCGAGTAGGACAGAAGCGCGTGTGCAGCCAACACTAGGACTCAAAGCGAAGGCATCACCCAAACATTTAACATACCAGAATATCATCTGGATCTCTGGATGATGCAACGATTACTTTTAATATAAAATAACTTTGTCTTCTCATAGTTTTGTAGGCAATTTTTTGGCCTACAATTTCTTCCACAGCATTTCTTATGTGTTCTAATCTTTCCTTAGTTTCTTCTTGTTATTCTCGTCTGTTCTCAGCTTGAACATCTTACAGACTGTTTTAGTTTAACTGGTCACCGTTAAACTAATAGTCAGATGGATGCGATCGTATGTTTTTCCTGTGGTTTCAAATAGTCTATACCATTAGTTCCATACTACATGTTTCAATTTGGTTCAGACATTGAGTTTTCAACTCAACGACCTTTTATTTATCCGTGTTCAGGAATAAAAGAAACATTTATTTCCAATCCCTGTCTCCTAGTTGGATGTTCAAGCCACTTTCCCAGAAACCTATCTGGTGTGGCATGTCCTTTGATGTAACCTTGTCAGGTAAGTCGGGACCCAACCAGCCTCGCTACATCTCTATACTGCCGAGCCTGCATCACACTGCGACCGTTTGGAGCTATCAAGTATTTCCTCGTATATTTACCTAGGCTGCCCCAGGCACTGCGTTCGCGCAGGTCGTTAGCGCCGGGAGACGCTTGGCGCAGGAAGTCCAGGAGGCCATCCTCATCGCCCCCCGGACTCATGCGACTGCGGCGCCGCAGACTGCCCGTCGGAGTCACATCTGCAAAGATCGGAACTGTTACACGATTATCCTGACCAGAAAGCGGGGTGAATGACGATGATGCGGGTTAAGCAAAGCATTTCCTTGGTGATTCTTTAAACAGCAAGCGGTCAACAAGTCCGGTACGAAGTCGTCAGCTCTTCTGTCATTTACCTTCGATGTAGGTTAAATGATTCTTTAGTCATGCCTGTCTTCGGTTTCTGAGTCTTGCATTTGCGATATAAGCTGCTGAGTAAGCTGATGAGCATTGGCGTCCATGCTATGAAGCGGTTCCATGAGATTTTAGTAAGCATTTCTGGTTAGATGATTGTTTTGGTTGAATCACCCTGTGATTTGCGTTAGATTTTTAACAATATGAGTTTGAGATCGCTCTTCAGTTTAAGAAATATTATCAATATTTAATTGTTAACCGAATATCTACTAAGCCCAATTAAACACACTTTTTAATCAGTAACATTTATTGCGCTACAATAATTGATGAAAATGACGGCAGATTAAAGCCTTGTCCGTATTTTGGGTAATAATTCAAGAGGGCTCAAACGAATTGCTACATGTATTGTTTTTGAAGAACGCTGATGAATCATATACTATACAGGGTGGCGCATTCAAAACGGTCAGTATGGGAAAGTCTGTAACTATAAGAGATACGAAGATTTGTTCTTAGGAACCATGTCACCGATTTTGATAAAAAGAAAAACTGCATTCATACTTTCTTTGAAAAACAACTGTATCCAAGACGGGAATCGAACCCAGTTGCTTTGAAAAAATAAATTTGCTTTTTTCACTTTTTCTTTTTAAATATCGATTGTGTAGGTCTTAAGCTGTAAATGTCTCTATGAAACATGGTGTCGAAAATGAATAAAATGCATTGTTTTGGCATACTTTAGTTTATCATAGTAGTTTACATACACCGTAACAATATTCAACACACATGTAAAATTGTCACTATTGCTGTTTGTAGTTTTGTACTTCCCTACTTGTTACATACACCATATCATGTGGCATTAGCATTGCATTAATCCTTTAAGGAGGTTTTGTTATCTACAGTAATCAATCTATTGAAAAGTCCACTTAAAGTGACGTGTTAAACCATATTAGAAAAATTCTTGTCGGATTACGTTAAAGATGAATTTTACAAAACAAGCTAAGACACCATTGAAGACCTAAAAGTAGCAATAGATTCAATTTTAACGCAAATTCACCACATGAAAATACAAAATTCATTAGTAAGATCGTTACCTAAACGTGTTGAATATTGTATTGGAAACAACGGTGGTCACTTAGAAAACCTACTATGATAAACTAAAGAATGCCAAAACAATTCATTTTATTCATTTTCGACACCATGTTTCATAGAGACATTTACAGCTTAAGACCTACACAATCGATAATTAAAAAGACAAAGTGAAAAGGGCCAATTTATTTTTTCAAAGTAACCGAGTTCGATTCCCGTACTGGATACAGTTGTTTTTTCAAAGAAAGTATGAATGCAGTTTTTCTTTTTATCAAAATCGGTGACATGGTTCCTAAGAACAAATCCTCGTATCTCTTATAGTTTCAGACTTTCCCATACTGACCGTTTTGAATGCGCCACCCTGTATATAACTGGTAAAAATAATATATGACCCAAATAAGCAGGAATAATAACACATTGGTTACAATTAATGAAGCAAACAAATGAGGGTAGTACAAATTATGATTGTTGTCATAGCAACAGAGAAATTGTTCCTCCATACCTGGCGATGGAGATGCCTCGTGAGCCTTCCTCAAGGACCTCCTGCCGAGGCCATTGCGGATGTCCAGCAGAAGAGATTCCATCAGAGATTCACACTCTGATATTGGAGTGCTGCTCACGCTACCACCTGCAAATGAAGTTAGGTTGCCAGTTGCATCATTGTGCTACATTAAAAGCTAATACAATAAAAAACAAAACAAACGCATTCACGACCATTAACCCTTGCGAGGTTCGTGTTTCCATCTCCACAATTGCGAAGGTAGTAATTCTATGGCCACCTCGAACCCACGTGTTGACCAGATAGTCAGTACTCAATGTAACAGGTGGTAAGACATGTCGCCAATAACAAGCACTAACTACTTAATAGAATACGAAATAGATTTGTAATTCCAGGTCTGACAGAGTCACAATTGCAATTTTAGACAGTTCTTTTACGATTAGGATTAATATCACAGTGTGGCTACCAATTGTAAAGTAACACAGATCTCTCTTTTTGCGTGTTAAATATCTGCTAAAGAATACCTCTATTACTAGCTAGTTTTTACTAGCTAAATACTATTTCTCTGCTAAACAGTCAGTGTCAACTCAATCGGCAAAGGAATCGTCTCTATCCGAGGACATTGCTTTATGTATTGTTATGGTTCTTGACTTACTAGTCCTGCCCCTGTTGGCAGCCGCGTCCCTGGCCCTCCTCCTGGCGGCTGCCTGCTCTTCATTGGCCCTGCGACGGGCGTTCTCGTTCACTGCAGAGCGGAACTTCGTGCAGAATGTCACGAAAGTCTGTAGAATATGAGGATAATTGATTATTTCGTAATATTTTACTACAAAACAATATTTATTCTTCTAAATCAACTTTTCTTAAAAAGAGTTAGTCATTTCATTGATTTATATACATAACGATGACATTTTAATCTCATGGAGCTTTTCTATTTCCATAGTTTGATTAAGGTATGCCAAAGCTCCCTAATTTAACCGTCTAACATTACTTTCCATATTTGCTTGGGTCTTATTAAACCGTAAAGGAAAGTTTTTTTACGTATTCTGTCAGACCATGTGAACGGCAATATATTTCATTACAAATTTATCGGTCAGTAACTAGGTATCATTTCAATTAGTCAGGAGTTTTAGATTCAAAGTGATGTACCTTAAAGCACTCTTCTAACTTGAAAGAGCCCGTGTCTTCGCAGAAGAACTCTGCCAGCTGCTTCCGGGTCACCTCCACTTCCTCCATGTCCTTCTTGAGAGCTGACACCTCTCTTTCTGCCACCTAGAACAGAGATGTCATGTTTAGTAACCTCTGATAGCTTATGGTTAATGTAGAATTAGGAAACTGGCTACTTTATATAATACATACATACATACACATCATGCCTGATTCCCTGTAGAGGGATAGGCAGAGATCACGGATCTCCATTTGTCTCGATCCTGACAGACCACTTTCGCTTCATTGACATTCATACATCCTCTCAAGTACCTATAACCGCCTATTGTGTAAGGTGATTAGGTATCATTGAAACGAAAATGGTTTGTCAGGGACGGAACACATGGATCCGTCATCTCTATCTATCCCCCCACAGGGAATCCATCGCGATGTGTATGTTTCTATTATAAAACCAATTTTTGTCTTGATTTACTTCTCAAAAATTAGTATAATACCCCATCTTCACCCCCTCACAAACATACAACTAAAACATTTTCCCCTCATCCATGAAATTCCCCATCTTTCCCCACCATACCTGCAAGAATAATAACTAACGGGACTTATCGCGTATGTTTTTATATAATAAAGTTACCTTTATTTAACCCGACGTTACGGCTACGTTGCAGCAGCCATGGTCACGGGCAGACTGACGATGCATATTTCAACCATGGCTGCTGCAACGTAGGCGAAATATTGGGTTAAATAAAGGTTACTTTATTATATAAAAACATACGCGATAAGTCCCGTTAGTTATTCATTATGAGTATAAATCGCGAATCTCTTAAAACTATAATACCTGCAAGAAGTCCCCCATCTGGCTCTTGATGTCCGGGGGCATGTTGGGCGACTGGATCTCCTTCTTCAGCAGGCTGGTGCGCTGGTCCAGGGTCTTGATCTCGTTGTGCAGCTGCTCCACACTCGCTTTGGCTGCTTCCTCCAGGACCCTCGTGTCGTCGGCGAAGTGGACTAGTTCTTTGTTCTTGCGCTCTGCTTGCTGTTTTTTTTATCGTAAGAATAGTTTCAATAAGTAGGAATTATAGGTGCTCCCGTGTTAAGGTGGGACGTAAATAGAGTCCTAACTAGCTGCCATTCTTCCCTCAATGTCGTAGGAGGTGACTAAGGGACCAAGGGTAAATAGAACTAATTGGGCAATGGGCCAGCAACTTGTTGTGTTCCAAATAACATCGCAAACACATCGAATGAATATTCACGCTAAAATCTGATCTAGAAGATATTATAGTATCTCCGAGGTTTTGTGCACCCCGAAAGGGATCACATTAAGAGACGTGAATGCATGTGGAAGAATTACAGGCAAACTTTTGAAGGAGTTATGTTCACTCGCATACTATATCTATAAATGTTATTATTATCCATGACTCTTTCAATCTCTTACGACATGCTAAGAAGTACAATGACTTCAGAATATAAATTTTTATTGTATAGTCTGCTCAGTATCCGTTACCATAGCAACGTAGTGCATGAGATTCATCCCGGGCTTGTTGGCTCTGATGTCGGTGAGCTTCTGCAAGGAGGCCAGCTTGACCCCCGCCGCCCCCCCCGCGTACCCACCCGCGTTCAGGAAGTTGCCAGCGATCAGCGCTATGTACAGGACGTCCTGTCAAATAGACGTTATAATTTTCATTCTGGAGTTGTACGGGAAATACTATTAAATTTCGGCAATTCGAAATCACTTGTGTTTTTTTTATGGCACTGAGTTAGTTTTAAGCAGTTTTTGTACACAGGATAAAAATACCTCTTAGTTTCTTGACTGTTTTATCTATCCACGTGATGCGTATGTCTTTCATATCACCCTAAGCTTCGTCTTACATTACCTGTACTTACAGAATGAAAAATGATAAATACTATACTTATAATTCTTAGATATACAGAATGAGGGAGTTAGTGTAAGACGAGGTTTAGGGTTATAAGGAAGACACACATCACATGGAGAGATAAAATAGTCAAGAGACCAAGAGAGATTATTTTCCTGTGAACATACACTGCTTAAACCTAATTCAGAACCATAAAAACAACACCAGTGATTTTGAATTTCAGAAATTGTACACTATTATTTTTGCATACATCTCCAACGCAAAACATTTGATTGCCTTATATCCGGATCCATCACATTTATAGAATGATTTTGTATCCAATATTATATCCAGCAGTAAGAGCCAACTAACCTGCAGAGCTCTGGAAGTCATTAAGTCGTCTGCTGCCACCAAGATGGCGTTGATGGCACTCTCCAGATAACCAGCTGTGGACGGCCACTCTTCTTTGAGCAGCATGCATTCGATGCGTAGTTTGTAACTGGAAATGTTATAATCGTTACTTTGTTACTGAAGTGATTTAAGTAAGATTTTTCACTTATTCAAATACTTTATTATTATTTTTTTTATATTTCTTATTACAAGTTTGTTTCTTCTATTCATTATGAACAAGTTTTTCTAGGATCTAGCCCATGCTAATAAGGAACTGAACAAAATTTTGAGTAGTTTATTTTCTCTCCGAAAGTTTATCAACACTGAAACGAAGAGAATGACATGAGCAACTGAATAACATATTAACAGCAATTACCAGTCCAAGAGTTTATTAACACTGAAAATAAGAGAATGACATGAGCAACTGAATAACACAGCAAAATGACTTACAAGGGCAACTGAATCAACTGCAGGAGGAACTTTTCAGCGTTCCCCAGCTTGGTGACGTCACCCGTGAAAGCCTTAAGCATCTCGCACTCGTCGATCTCTGGCAGGATCTTCAGGAGGCCCCGCAGCTTCTCCGTGCCTATGTCGTCGTGGGATCCATCGCGGATCATCTGGATTATGTCCTCGTTTGAACTAAGAAATAAATAACGGTTATTGATTAGAATTAAAAATATTTATGGCGAAAAAGTTTAGAGTTCCACTTCCTTCGATCTCTATTGTATAACTGCTTAAGATAAAGTGCCAGCAAATAAGGTTTTAATAATAACATGTAAGGTGATATGAAGTCAGCTAAATATTAATGAGCTAATAAAACAATATACTATATCTATGTATCAAAGAATAATTTACCTTCTGAATTGCTTCAGGAAAATATTGACGTTCAAGCTTCTCTTGCCATCCAGGAGGGTGATCTCAGACGACTCCTTCCTAGGTTTCTTCTCCGGTCCATCGTAAGTCGCACTTCTTCCTAGTTTGGGAGAAGAACCAGCTGATCCAGTTTGCTGAACCTGAAAAACAATAAGAAGACAAATAATCCACTATTGTTCAATAACAACACGTTCAAAATTGATAAAAAGTTAAACCAAGTAGTAAACTGCATAGACGATAAAACGAAAGTTTATCATCTTGGTACAGACTCCTGATATGCCCGCAGTAAAAGATGTAATGTTATATTTTAATTCTGAATTTTTATGCTATATCTAGTTCCCTAAAGATACAGGCTTAAAAGCCTATGATGACAGTATTAATTTAATTTACCTGCTGACAAAACAGTCCTTCGATCTCAGTCCAATCCAGTTCTGCTTTAGGAGAATGTTTGTGACTGGACGCCACCAACGACCAGATGTTGTTTTGACCAATGATCTGAAAATACGCATTATTTACTAGTTTAAAAGTATTAAACTTAGAAATAGTAATATTTTATTTATATAGGTATAGTTAGTTGATCCTGCAGCATAGTCACAACAAAAACAAATAACTTAGATAATGTTGTGTTTGACTATAAAATAATTGTTCGCATATCGCAAGTTTATCCAAATCCAACAACAACATTTCTTTAGGACTTATTAAAACGCATAAATTTTGAATGGAAATTTTATAGTTGCACAAAAAAACACAAATGTAGAAGCTCTACGGTGTAGCAATCATCTTCTAATTCAAACGATTTTATATTTTAATACTAAATAACTGTGGTTTCATTCATTAAAAATTTTCTGGTTTACATACACTTACAAAAATTACACTAAGTAATTTTACATAGATTCAAACCGTTACCTTATTATTAGGAATCTTATTCCAGTTGATGGTCTTCATCTTGGCCTTGGGCAGGGGCGTCTCCTGCTGAGGTAGAGTGACGTTCACCGGCTCTGGCGCTGGTGCGGGAGCCAGTGGGAGTGGTAAGGGAGGGGGCGGTAGGCCGGGCGGTAACGGCGGACTGGGAGGTAGCGGGGGCGGAGGTATTGATATCGGTGGCGGTGGTGGGGGCGCTGAAAAAGAAGAAGGTAGTGATAGAGAAGATTGAGAAGAAATTTTGTGACAAGAATTTATAATGTGAAAAAAATCCTAAATTTTCTAATAAAATTAAAATGACTTTTTCTTTTAAAAGATGTGTCTGTGTAAGTCCATATTTAGGCTTGATCTTTATGTAGAGAAATAGGCTCCACCATATCTACTGAGTGTACGTTAAATTAATAAAACTGCTATTTCATGCTGTTAGCAGGTCGCATGTTCTTTCTTTTAAGTAGCTGAAGAGTCCCACAACATATTTGATGCTCTAACTTCATAACAGACCACAGAATAATGCTTATAGTCCTTAAATGCCCACTTAGATACTCACCAACTGGGGCCGGCGCTGGCGGAGGCGGTGGCGGCGGAGACAAGGCTCTCTGGAGACTCTGCTTCCTCGCCACATTGGTCCCGTTGTGCTGACAAGTGCATCCCACTTTCGCCTGTTAAATAAGGACTTGTAGAGTATTCATCATGTATTTTAAGGGGAACTTTTATATATATGATAGAGTTGTGTACATGAATAAACGATCCACTAACATACCTTTTCTTTTTCCCTTTCTTATTTTTCTTAACGTTACACATGTGCATGGGTATCATTAAATGACTTGTACTTCTTAAATCAGTGAGGTTCTTTCTTATTTACAGAAAAAAGGCAAGGTATTCAAAGATTTTATTGTGGTTACCATAAAACTCATTTGAAAGTCCCATGTGTATGTGTTATCACTTGACTAACCTGCACACTGGGAGCTCTGAGCAACTTGGCAGCGTCTTCCCTGGACTCCAGAAGGGTGGCCCTGTGAACCAAGGTCTCCGCGGTGTCCCATATTATGTCGCTGACTGGTTCTTTGGGGTCTATTTTCAGCAGATGGTGCAGAATGCTGAGAAAGGGGATCTCTTGAGGTGTATCTGCCACCTGGAATGTTAGAGAAAGATTAACAATTTGTAGTCAACATTTTCGTTCATAATACTATCGATCAGTCTATAACAGTCCACTGCTTGAGATATAGGCTATCCCTAAGGGGATAAGCTGTAACACACAATCATTAACTCTTTCTGCTACTTACGACTTTTTATCAGATCAGCAGTCAATAATTCGTCGTACGGTTAATTTACGTATTAGTGTACGAATTTCATGATTAATATTAACACTACTGTTATTTCAAGCAGCAGTTCGCATCTTTCTTTCATTCAAGGAGCCAAAGACTTGCACACTCTACCTATATGTCAAACATCATCTATGAAATATTGCATTCAGTATAAGCTGAAATTCTGAGTATATAACGTCTCCTATATATTCTAATATAGGTATCTTGGTTAACTCTTCTCACCTGCTTGAGTATAGCATAGAAGACGTCGAGATGGGAGTTGAGGTTGATGCCGCCGGGGCCCTGTGCCTCGTCTGTGTCTCTCTGCTCTTCGAACACGTCCAGCTGTACCCCCAGGTCTGGGTAACCAGCTGCCTCTTGGCTGTCAATGGATGAATGGATCTATTAGTTACCATGGCATGTTTGAGAGGCGTTCGACTTTCAGCCGACTATTATTTGATTAAACAGCTAAGCAATAATGCAGAGGTCTTTATTCCATTTCGAATTAAAATATGTATAAATAGATGAAATACTCTTTAATGCACTTATTTCATCGTGTTTACTAGTTTCCAGAATATACAAGTGATTTTTTTGTAAGACGCGTGTGTTGTATTATTGCAATGACTATCGCAGTCTGCTATACTTTGCGGCTACAATAATTCAAACGCCGCGCCGGTGGAAAACCATGTTTTATTAATTTGTTTTTAAAATATTAATATGCACATCTTCATCCAGTAATTTTTAACATGATGAATCAGTGCTATTTATATTCCTATTGACCTATAATAACAAGTGTAATTCATACATCATAAAACCTGTTGTATCGTCAATTTGCATTAAATAAGAGCAATTATATTGTTGCATCAGATGATTTAACACGAGAACTAAACTAATGCTTAATGTATGCTGAATGTTACATGTATCTTGCTAGCTGGGACGTAAATACAATGGTACCTAGTTGTCTTCTTTCGTAAGAACCTAATTAGTGATTAATATTATCTTATAATCATATAACCTAATAGTTTATCACCAATTTTTAGCTAACCAAAAACAACTTACTATGCTATTGTTGCAAACTACTACGCTATTTGTTAAATAATTACTTCAGACTTTTTACTACTCAATTTGATTGTGTTTTTCTAATCAATGCAACGCTTTTATTTGGATATGTATATAAATTGGTTTTAAAGACATATGACAGTCAGATAGACGCTATATTGAAAAGGGGCGACGTTAGGAGTACCTATATAACCACCGAGTGTAAATGAGAAGATGTATAAGTGTCAGTGAAGCGAAAGTGGTCTGTCAGGATCGGAACAAATGGGGCTCCATGATCACTGCCTACCCCTCTACATGGAAACTGTCTGAATGTAAACTGTAATTATAGGTGTATCTCATACGTCATAGAACCGTCAATTTGCATTAAATAACGCCAATTATAGTTGCATCAGCTGATTTAACACAAGAAATAGCTAATCCAATAACTTCCATTGTATTCTATAAGCTTTTTTGCTAACTGTCAATCGCTCAACGGCAACCATCTTAACTTGACCCCTAATTTGGTTACAAATACTATGAGAGTGAAGTTCAATATATTTTGGTTTCACGGATCATTGGACCAAGATAAAGTGACCTGTCGTTTGATAGTGATTTCTATATGACTAGGGGTCTAATAAGAGTTAGCAACTGGTCGTGTTTAAGTGTGGGAGGGAATTAGATTGGTTCGCAGCATCAGTTGAGGTTTTTTCTTTGTTTACCTTGAATTTGATAGCCGAATGTAGACTTGAGTTTGGCTGGGTATCGTTTACAAAAAATATTGTTTATTATTTATAATTATTGATTGAATACCGTGGTAGTTTGGGACGTAAGACCTATGGTAACTAGCAGTCTTTCTTTCCAGTATTTTATAAGGCAGACTAGAGATCAATGCAGTGTATTAGGTGTAGTAGTAATTTGACGTAGCTCAGTTGTTTCCACCACCTGTCACATTGAGTACTGACTTGGTCAACACGAGGTGGCCATATAATTACTACCTTCGCAATTGAGATTCTTTTCTTTCGGAGACGGCCGCCTGAACCTCTGACTACCCCGCAAGTGTTAATGGTCGTGAACGCGTTTGTCTTTTGTGTAGTAGTCTTTACCAATATTCCTGCTATACTATCAAAGCTCTAACTAAAACTACTAACTAAAATAGCCGTTAGATTTGTTTGGTGATCAAGGGTATCTGTGTCTCGAAGGTTCTATTCACATTAAAAAGGTTGTTAATATTTAAGTATACATAAAGATTTAAGGATATAGTATGTGCGATGGTCAGGTTAGAACAAAGCAATAGGAACTAATTATCTCAGGTTCAATTCCAAGGCGAATCATTAATGTAACAATTAAATTAGGGGAAATATCCTGGAGAAACCAGCTTATTCTTCGAAGTATGCAATAGTCAGTGTCTTTACGGCGCATAAGACACCACCAATCACGTTAGGTGCTAACTAACAGATGAACTGAGGGTTCTAAAATACTTCGCTATTGCAGATTTGGACACGCGAGTCTCTAACTGCCCAGAAAAGCCCCTACAACATGGAGGAACGGCAGCTAGTTAGCATTATTTTCACGTTAGCATTGCGGGGTAGTCAGATGTTCAGATTTCTATCTCCGCAATTGCGAAGGTAGTAATATATATATAAGATATTCTGTACTCAATGTGACAGGTGCTAAGCCATGTCGCCATTTACAAGCACTAACTATTATTCGACGAACAGGTAGGTTTCCTCACGATGTTTTCCCTCACCGTATAATTCGATGTATTTCTTAAATGTGTTTTTATTACGAAAATGTACATAGAAATTCATTAAACTTCATTTCCATTGGTACATGCTCAAGCGGGATTTTAACCCACTGATACAGAGCTAAGCCCCAAACAACTGAGCTACTCGTACTTCGAATTGATAGACTAGCTATATGATATTTTTGCTGACACTATTATTAAAGTAGCCGGCGAATTTAGGTTATACCTATGTAATAGCGTTTAATACAGTCGGTCTAGTGTCTAATTAGTTATAACAATAGTAGCGCTTTGGGTAACTGTAAGCTTCTATTGTAATTATGTAAATAAATAAATAAATGATAAACATATTGATAGTGATTCGAGTGATGAATGCAAGTAGCTGAGTTCTAAGTTGGCTTGTCCTTCAGAACCTGTTAGGCGTGGGCGCGCCCACCTGACAGCCGCTCGAGACCCAAGTTCAGAGCCCGGGAGGGTCATAACGTAGAAGTGGCTAGTAGATAAACGCGTTCACGACCATTTACCCTAACGAGGTAGTCAGAGCTTCAGGTGTCCATTTCCACAATTGCGAAGGTAGTAATTCTAAGACCACCTCGAACCCACGTGTTGACCAGATAGTCAGTAGTAATGAGACAGGCTGAAGGGGTTAGTATTATAGAAAATAAAAGCTTTCGAGCTTAGGAGTTTAATTTGTATGATTAGAGTTCTGGCGAGGTATAAGATAGTGGCATGAAGTAAGACTGTTTGGTATGCTACAGTAACACAATTTAGTTGGTACAATTTTTATATTCTGTACCGTTTTATTTTTGAAGGTGGACTAATATAATCAAAACATTTCCTCTGTCTACTGACGTGAGCATTATAAAGGTAAACTAGGTTGCATCCTAGACAATAACGTTCATTTGACAGTAAGTTCTACAACACATATAGAACAGTACATATTTGTACATACATACTTAACATAAAATCATACCCGTAAATCCTATTCACAGTATTTATATGGACCTGGGATCCATAATATCGGCTTGGTCACATTTAACATTAGTACTTTTCTACAGTGTATATAAAAATGTATATACGAATTGATTCAAGCCACCTCTAACCATTTCCAACTCTACGTGTCTCTCCATCAGAGATTGTTTGACGTTCTCTGGCGACCGTTACGGGAAATAAGGGCACGGTATGGTCATTAGGAGGCCCATTGACATTGCTTAGTACATAGTACGACCTCACACACAGGGATAGTCATTAATACAACTATAGTATACGGGCACTCTCCCTGCTGGCAGTGATTTGGCTCAAACACCTGAACGCTAATCGTGAGATCCCGGGTTCGATTTAGAAGTAGAGTTTCGGAATACGCTTTTCTACTGCTTTCTAGACTGTTCGTTGATTTAATATATGCTATATTATGTATTTATCTATATATACTATGTACACATTTCTTAAATATACGTTGACTAGTACCCTCAACACAAGTCTTAAATGTGTCTTAAATGTGTATGTACTTACCAAGGGGCTAGTTCAATTGGTGTAGTAATGTCCAAATATTATTATTTAGAGTTTTGATGAATATAGTATAACAAGTAAGTTAGTTTTTTTACTATAATACAAATGTAGTTAGCTAGGATTTCAAGAAAAAGCCAAATAATTGCCTTTCTTCCTAGTTTGTTGTAGGTAATTAAGTTAAAATATAATTTATGGTGTGATAGTCATTTTCTACCACCTGTCACGTTGGATAGTCCCAACCGTTATTAAAACTTTATATTAATTAGGTCAACTGTGAGGGAACACATCGTGAAGAAACCAGCCTCGGGATAGATAATAGCCAGTGCCTATATACGGCGATACGGTTCACTACCTATCACGTTGGGTGCTATCTATCTAGTGAGACGCAGGCTTCGAGTGACCCATTCCTAACATGCCTTCAAAATTTCGTAGACACTCAAGATTCTGATTACCCTGCCACAATAAAAAAGGGAGTGTGTATACACAAGTCGTGAAGCGTATATATGTTTTCAGTAATTAGCTCTTTGTTATTATAATATTAATGGAAAATTAAAATAAATAAAAATAATTAAATTAAATTTAATTGGAATATTAAAGTCGTGATGCAAATGGTAGCAGGCAGAGATCGTGATCTTGGCAAACCACTCTCGATTCACTGGCATACACCTCCGCATACTCAATCTGCGGTTATAAGTTAGTCACTGCCTTTGTTAAGGCTTCTTAAAAGTCAAAGAAGCTATGAATGTAGTTTTACGAGTATGTAAATGTCTATTCATTCATTAGCGATGCTATTTTTGCTATTTTATCCTAATAACATGTTTTATGTTTCCTGTTACACCTTTTAAGGGTATAGTCGTTAAACTTTAAGCGTACCTAATGGGCAAAGTGCACGTGAAAAGACTGAGACGCAAAAGATTTATTACTTTAATCTAGTCCCCGATTAACAAAACTTCATGTTTCCAACATAGCTAATATCAATGGAAATGGTATAGTTTCATTCATAAACATATACATACTCTCTAAGTGTTTGTTAAAAGATCATCATGATGACTGTTTGTGGCCTATTCGTAAAGCCGATAATATGAATCTTTACTTCTTAAGATGGGAGGTGAGAATATCATTAAAGTTAAATCGATGGCCAAACAAAATTTAGTAACATTAATAGAGACCCACAAAATATTGTTTCTCTAAGGTTAAGATCTACGTATATATACGATGTACAGTTTATATCACCTATCATATATATAATATGTTATTAGAAAAATGTTATTACAGAGTAAAAGACTATATTGAGTAATAGTGATAGCTATAGTATTGACAGTATTGACAGTAGTGATTGACATATTAAGTACAAAAAAGAAACAAAGTTATAAAAATGTTAATTAGATTAAGTAAATGTAATAGGTTATATAATAATAAGAATGAAAAAGTTTAATAACATTGCAATTAGAAATAAATAGTTAATAGCGTTAATGTAATACTTTGTTAAGTGAAAATTTCAGTTATTGTACGCCAGGAGAGGCAGCCCATGCTGATACTAAGTAATAATTGTACACCCTATTCACGCATGTGACACAATAAAGTTTCTTTGTCTTTGTCTTTATCATTTAACGCCTGATCTATATCTTAACCGGGATTTGAACCCTTTTTTACTTCAAGCGGTCATTTGTTATGACGTATCACATCACCCTTATCAAAATATGTATCAAGTGTGTATTGTTTCATCTAAGTCCTTTAACCAAAACCTTAGTTAAGGTGGTCTCAGGTTTCCTTGAGGACTGATGAGCCGTGACCGACCACAGATATATATACGGCAAGAAAAAAAATTACAACGTAACGTTAAGGTTGTGCGCAAAAAGTATCTGTTAAGAGCGAGAATTGATATTATATTGGGTTCTGTATTTATTAAGAACAAGTAATCGTCAGTGCTTGTAAATGACGACACGGTTTAACATGACATGTGACATCGAGTATTGATAACACGTGGGTTAGATGTGGCCATGAAATTACTACCTTCGCAATTGCGGAGATGGACATACGAAAGCCAAACTACTCCGCAAGGGTTAATGTATTTGTACTTAGCTTATAGGGTAAGGTTTAGGTTTTCTTAATCTGAACTAGTTATCACTACAAAACTTTTCAAAAATCTTTTCCTTTCATTAAGTATGTTCGCGATAAAAATGTAAGAAATTGTTAGTTTTGTAATGTATAATTTAAATATATCATTGTCGATATTTAGCCTCTTGTTCATAATGTTAACTATACCCCTATTCCCTTAGTTCATCTTACAAAACGCATAAAAGCGATAAATATCTGTGAACGGAACCCCAACCATTAACCTTGATCGAAGTTAATTGATATTGACAAACCGACTTCACGAATAAATTAAAAAGTCATTTTGGCAACTCTGTATAGATTACGTGGGCAGGCAGAGACTAATGGTCCAAACTCACTTTTAACCAATGTAAATAGAATGTTGTTAGAGGCGACTAAGGTATTTGAGTTTTACTTTTATCCAGCATGAAAAAAGGAGAAAGTATAAATAAATTAAATGCTTACCGTAGTGCATTGAGTGTAGGTAGAAGTCCAAGGCCTGAAACACAAAAGGAACAAATAAATAAAATATGGTCCCGTATTATAATCAATTTAGATGTCCCAAAAAGAAATTAGACGTAAGTTGAGGTAAAGGGATATCAACCGACCAAACTGACGTTTAAAAGTGAGTAAAATATTATTTATAGATTAAAGGTACACGTATATTAAATTTTTCACATCTCGAACGCTTGACAATTAAGTACATATTATTTATAAATTATATATACATTCATATATCCACGCCTATGCTTCCCGAATAGGAACTATCATACAGAGAGGCAAAGGCGAACCTTACAAAATTCTCCAACCTCACTATAAACAATATTATAATATATATATACACACACTGGATCACTCAAAGCCCGAGTTTCAATAGATATATAGCACCAAACGTGATAGTTAGTGAACCGTATCGCTCTATAAAGGCACTGGCTATTACCTATCCCGAAGGATAGGCAAGGTTTCATCACGATGTTTTCCTTCACCGTTAGCAACTGTTAATTATGTACGTAAATGAAAAACACACTTAAATTTCATACATTGGTATGAAAAAAATTCAACCTAGGACCTTTCTCATCAGAAGTCAGAGGTCTTATCCACTGGGATACAGCCACTACTATATATATTACATATAGGTATCAAATAGTCCTTACCAATAAACTCGTTCCTCACACGGATCCGGTCAGGCAGTCGTGGTGCGGAGATGATGAGGCAGTTGACGAAGGCCAGCAGCGCCGTCTTGTAGTCCAGGGTGGGAGCCGCCTTCAGCTCTTCCACCACCACGCTTAGGCGGTACCTGCTGCCTTGGAGAGCCTGGGGACATATGAACTCTTGTAGCAATCAGCTTATAGTAGTCTATTGTAGGTCTTTCGAAGGATTTGTCACAGAAGTCGATCAAGACTCTCTTCAAAAGTAAACCAATCAATCAGTCTATACAAGTCCACTGCTGGGCATAGGCCTTCCCAAGAGTACGCCACAAAACGCGATCTCTCGTGGCCCGCAGCCACTACTAGTGATACTTTAGCAAAATTAAATCATACATAACACTCGTTTATCCGTAGCCCTGATCCAAGGTTTTTTTTTGTTATCGTGTTAAATTGGTATTGTGGTTGCCCATTTACCCAATTGAATTAATGGGTGATTTTTACGTATTCTTGTAACCACCTTTTATAACATGCCAGATAAAAATGGTAATCCGTGATCCTTATAAACAATATGTTTTTGTATTTCGAAAGAAGAAGAAACTATTTAATATTCGAAACTTTCATACCCCGGACAGCGCCGAATGCTTTCGAATCCTTTTTCCAATGATATTTAAGCTATATACTATGCACTATAAAGAACAAAAAAAACAAACGCATTCACGACCATTAACCCTTGCGGGGTAGTCAGAGGTTCAGGTGTCCATCTCCGCAATTGCGAAGGTAGTAATTCTATGGACAACTCGAACCCACGTGTTAACCAGATAGTTAGTACTCAATGTGACAGGTGGTCAGCCATGTCGCCATTTACAAGCACTAACTATTACCTGTTCGACGAACAGGTAGGTTTCCTCACGATGTTTTCCCTCACCGTATAATTCAATGCATTTCGTAAATGTGTTTTTATTACGAAAATGTACATAGAAATTCATTTCCATTGGTACATGCTCAAGCGGGATTTGAACCCTGTACCCACTGATACAGAGCCAAGCCCCAAACAACTGAGCTACGTCGAATAAATATAAAGATATAAGTAAAAAATATGTTTGTCAGCAATTGTCTTAGAATATGAAATGTCATAGCCTTACCTTATATCTGTCGAGGGTGTCCACAGCTCTGGCATATCCATCCGCATTGTAGACACAGAGAGCAGACAGAAGTTCGAAAACCTGAAAATAAATAAAATAATAATTATTTTATACATACGACAAGATGCAAGTGGACACATCACATCCTATTCACTACAAAGTTAGAAGTACTTATAACCACAAATTAGAGTCCTGAAGGACAATAATGAATCGAAAGTGATTTATGAGGATCGAGACTAAAGATTATCCGTGATATCTGCCTGGCTTCATCACTCTATTCTGAGATATACCATTCTGATTTTAACTTTACTGTGACATGTAAAACTGTTAAGTAATTTATTATAGTAAAAAAGAATTAGTTATGTTTCGAATAGATTTAAAATTAATATGTATAATATCATGTTTTATAACTCACGGATGTATCTATCGCATTTAAGGATGGTTATTTTTAATGAATAAATAAACAAATACAATGGGTTTTTCTCAGAGTTTCACTTCATTCTATTCACCCTTCAAAGTATATGTATGCATATTCATATACGCACCTGTTTCTTGACGGGTGGCGCCGGGGTGGTAAGAGCGGCAGCTAGTTTGCCCGCGTACTCGGCATGCTCCACGATGTAGTCCAGACCCACGCGGCTCTCCATCCTAGGTTACCTGGAAAAAAAACTAGGTCTTAATACAAAAAGAAACAAACATTTCACGAACATCAACCCTTGCGAGGTAGTCAGAGAATCGGGTGTCCATTTTTGAAGTTACAGAGGCAATTATATGACCTCACCGAACTCATGTGATCCAGATCGTTAGTACGCAAACTTAAAAAGATTATTGGGTTCGAAGCAAGTATACCAAAAACCCAAAGTGGTTATTTCTTCGCTATTTACTATTTCTTAGTCTGAATATCGACGAATAATTTTAATATAATAAGTATAATTATATTATCAAGCATACTGATTCACATAAGCATCTAAGGTAATTATGTTCGACTACCTCTTCGAGGTTGTAAACGTGATTATCGGAACAAGATTGTATAGATGGTTGTATTATTAGAATGTTTACATTTCTTTGTTTAAACAAATATCTTTAATAGATTAGACATCATAATAAACATAAGACACCAATAACTCCATAACTGATTAGCATACGTAAGGCAAACGGAAAACATAATAGGACGGCGATGGAATGACAACCATTATGTCACGGTGTAAGGCGCCCATTAATTTACTAGGCACGTCTCTAACACTTACGAGCTTTAGGGCAGGGGTTAACAGCATTTGCGTGTACACCGCTCAGTTATACATCAACATAATATATACAAATTCATCTTTCACTCGAACTCCCTTTAGAAGAGTAGAGAGCCTACTTCATCACGTTACATTTAATCAACTGCCTCCTTCCTAATATGATTAAGGAAATGTTTAAAGTACCATACGTTTTGGGCGATAGCGTTGCATTAATCATAATACAATGGGACTAGACAGTGTATTAAATGAAACGATTAATTTCAAAATTTAGACTGAATATTAAAACTTTCTCAGCTTTATTCTTAGAATGACTTAAACTATGACATTCTTTCCGTCTCATAATAGACAAGAGACTTCATATCTGGCAAATATACGTATATTATCAAATTTAGTTACTTTAAAGTTATACACAATGTTACCAAGCCCTGCCTCTAAAGGTGTCGGAAGTGACGTCATAGTAATCGTGACAGACACTCACAAGGTGACGAATTAAAAGTACTATTCTTTTGGTGGTTCCGTTAGTTTAAGTAACATAACATGAGCCTCATGACTGTTAACACTTTCGGGATCAACAGAGCTTTGCAATTCAAACGTTCTCTGTTACTTAATATTTCCTATCTAGAGGGATAGATGAATTTCCATAGCATGTTTTCTCACTGATTATATTGAAATACACTCAAGTGTTTTTATTGTTGATTGAACTTATAGTTTTTGCTGCTTAGTACTACGTTACAATGGTAAAAAGGTTCCTATCTGCTTTTTCAATTTACCCCTAATCCCTTAATCGCTTCCCACGAAAATCTAAGCATTCTATTTACGTCTCGTACCACAAACATGGAACTTAATATTACGTAACCAAAAATATCCGCTAAACAAACTCAGTCACAACAATGGTGTGTGGTTACGAAACATATGCAGTGTATAGGTTACTTAATATTGATTTACGGGCCCGTGACCCGGCTGAATGTCAGGGTCGAGCGGTGATTGGCTGCGAATCAACATTATGACAGCTGTCACTCTGACATACAAATTACATGCACCGATGTGTCAAATTTAAATAATGGATGTACTGTGTAAGTGTTATGGTTTTCTCATGTTTTTATAGCATGTAAATACGTACTAACTCATCACGGTTCTAATAATTGAATGGGTGGACAGAACCTTAGCATTAAAATCCCTTAGTCATGGTTCTTGGAGTCAACGTAAAGTATTTATTAGACCTCATGATATATAGAGCAGAAAGGGAACTAATTACATTATAATAATATACAACTTTGAGGTATTTGCTACTTAAAACTTTAAACAAGAAGAACAACATACTTTTGTTATGTTATTTGTGTATATTGTTTTCAGAATTCTCCTCACTATTCAGAATTCAAGGATCTTGGAAGATGAATTTATATTGATTGGGAAATCAGAAACTTTATTATAAACCTACAAAATATTTAACGTTTACATTTAAAAAGGCGACATAGCACGCATACATATCAACTTCAAAGAACAAAAACTAGTTTTGGCACATAAAAACTCTATTAATTATGCATTGCAACGGCTCAAAGTAATAAAATACATAACATTTATGGAGATAATAAAATTTTAAACTACTAGCAACCATAGATATACTAGTTACAGCATTACTAAAACGAATAAGGAAAACATCGCGAGGAATCCTACCCATACTCATACTCAAATAGACAATAGTCAGAATCCACAATGGACACGGTGATATTAACTGTGTCACGCTGCAAGATTACTGACTATTAGGTGAAAAGCGGATTATAAAAGATGGACAAATACTGCAAATGCGTAATTTGGTATCTCTTTACCACCTCGCAAAAGATGAGAGCCGTATGTATGATCGTTACGTAAAACTTAACTATGAGTGACCTAAAATCTAGGTTCTATGTAACTCTACGGTATTATATAGATTTACATACATGCATACACATCACGCCTGATTCCCTGTAGAGGGGTACGGAGAGATCACGGCCTCGATCCTGACAAACCACTTTCGCTTCAATGACACTCATACACCTTCTCATACACACTCAGCGGTTATAGATACTCCTGACGTCCCCCTTTTTCAATATGGCTTCTATCTGACTATCATATCGCCTCTTTACAAGAATCATGTGGTATTTTTACAATTTACGATTTACAAAATACCATTTTATTCTAACAAAAATAATGTGGTATTTTAAAAGTTGTAATTTGGAAAATATCACATTATTCTTGTAAAGAGGCGATATGTTTTATTTGATATGACTTATATCATATAGATTTATGTTGTTAATAGATATGTTACATTGTTAATATGTTGTAAATCATACTTTAGCTTCTTTAAATTAGTATTCATGAATATCCTATTGAAATCAATACCTGTAATTTATAAAATGAAGTTAGAAAGAAAAACAGGTTTTAGTCAGAATGTTACAAAACTAGTCTAGACTGTCAGTGTGTCTATTTCGTTAAAGAAATTAATATTCAAAATAGTTCTAAAGCACTCATTTCTAGAAATTTCTAAACTCGAACAATAATATAGAGATGGGTGTACTATTTATTACTCATGTTCTGAGCCAGTAATTATTGAAATAAATATGAACGTTATCATTTTAATAATGTAATTAATTTTGTAAACTTTTCAAAAAATCTCGGTATAATGAGAATAAACAATTAAATTTAAATATAACTATGGAAAACTTCTAGTTTGTCCTATGTATTTGTGATAATTGTTATCAGATTTTAATATAATTTTGCAAATCACAACTGTTCGTGAAATATCATTCAATCGATCAAATTACGCTACAGTGAACTATCACGTTGTATATTAATAACTATACCTAAATAAAACATCAAAACTTATCGTAGACAAGATATAAAATTAATAAAACTTTATTATCAAATATCTAGGTTTTATAAGTATTCAAATCCTGGAAATTGGACTAATATGAATCTTTAATTAAATTAATGACTTAGTGTATAGAAAATTATATTATATTCATACACATCCTGACATCTTAGCATACACATTTTAGCCATTATCCTAGAAATTTGAACCAAATGCCCCCATTTTCACAATCCTAACAAACTTTTTCATCAATATTATCCAGACACATCTAAGGTTATACTTCTGACATCATTCTATTATACTATATTTTACTAAAATACTCATACGAATAATTAATCACGGTTCTACGTCCATAGGGGATAGGCAAAGACTATCGATCGCTACCTGGAACGATCTTAACAAATGCCTCTTAATTCCCTTACTCACACCCATTAACCTTCTCATACATGCTCTTCTGTTCTTCACACTACGTACACTCATATTAAAAATTACTGGTTTTTATTACGCCCATCCCTAGAGTATCAACCTGAGAGTCATTAATTGAAAGGAAATGTCACCGATTCATAATTAAAACACTCTTGAAGCTATCATTTGAATTTCTTGACATTTGCCTCAAGTGGAATCGAATAAACATGTCTTCTTGCCAATAAAAGTCCAATTTCGTAGATATCAGGCGGTTGCCTTTAAATTTATACTTAATATATTGACAATGAGATGGAATCTTAAGTTTGTTTGTTAACAAATATTGAGTAATCTTTAATATTTTAACTTATCGTAAATTCGATATTGTCCTTTTGATATCCAAGTTACCTACTCTTTCAGATCGTATCTTTCTCATACTGGGGATCACAGTCTTGAATAAACTTTTAATTTTAACTGACATGCTTTGGAATCAGTTAGACTAGCAAACAGTCACGAATATTCCTAAACAATGCCATCATAACTCTGATAGTTATAATCACTAAAGGTGGAAGGATTTCTAAAGATATATGTTTATATAAGAACTTAGAATATCAATACAATCTCTTTCGATGAGTTATATCTATGGGTACTAAAATTGTTCTTATAACACTACAGTATCTACTATATATACTACTAGTTATATACTCACTACTTTCTATGTAGTAAATAAATATACTAATAGCATGTCACCATAATTACGCGTGTTTCCAAGCAAACCCGCTTCAAAACCTAGTATCCCTCAAGTCACCAACTTGAGCACCAAAACCAGTTCCCGGTGACCTTCCGCCTGCCAAGGTCGTTGCTCCAGGCGCCCGAAATGGAAGACCAGGCTGACTGGTTATCACTCGCTGGTAAACACACCAAATTTATGATATTTCAACATTTATGTACGTTTACATTCTTACTTTGTATGATAAGTTTTGGTTTGAATACTTTAATGTAGCTATATGATAAAAGAACACATACATATACTAAACTAAAGGATATTTATTATTTCCTTGATTAGGTTAGATAGAATCATAGAACATGAAGTTTTATTCTCAGTTAGATTACATACACACGGAACAGCGTTTCCATACCAAGTATTAAGAAGGAATCACGGTATTGTTCTAGATCCTGGCACAACAATCAAGCTACACTAACATCTTTTGACGACCTTCGTGGCACCATCGGTTAGACGCCTGAACGCTAATCATGAGGTCGCGGGTTCGATTCCCGGTTGGGGCAGAATTAAGAACTACGCTTTTCTTATGCTTTCCAGTCTGGTTGTTGATTATATATGCATTTATCTATATATAATAAGTATATATTTCTTAAATATACGTTGACTAGTACCCTTAACACAAGTCTTAAAAATGTACTTACCAAGGGGCTAGTTCAATTGGTGTAATAATGACCATATATTATTATTATTATTATCTGGGGCCCACGTCACTTATACTTATTCCCAAATCGCAGTTCAATATCACTTCATCAACGGTATGAAGTTGTAGTGGAAAAGCAATTGTGATAAATTTTGCCAATTTTAAGGGGAATCTACACTAATTGTGTTAAAACGGATTAATTACTAATTTAAACGAAAAAAGTCTTAGCACCACAGTCATACATACAAACGCATTCACGGCCATTAACCTTTGCGGGGTAGTCAGAGAGGTTCAGGTGTCCATCTCCGCAATTTCGAATGTATATGTTGTGTTCAAATTTCGAAATGTTCGAATAATGTTAACCAGATAGTCAGTACTCAATGTGACAGGTGGTAAACCATGTCGCCATTTACAAGCACTAACTATTACCTGTTCGGGGAACAAGTAGGTTTCCTCACGATGTTTTCCCTCACCGTAGTATTCATATTCATACATACATATCGTCATATTAACATACACACTCATACATATAAATTCGATTTCCAACAAAAGTTCAGGTCACAAAGCCTAAGCTTTGTTCCAAGCACTAGGTATGACAAAGCCTGACCCTAAGTGAAAGTGCTGTGACCCTAGCCTCCCTTTTTGGGACCTAGGGCTTGAGGCGAGAATTAGGCTCACGAGTTAGAGGTGACTATGGTAAGCTGAGAAAACACTTTCCATGAATATGAGTGTACTAGACATAAACATTACTTACATACATATTTTGACGACCTCCGTGGCGCCGTGAGGTCCCGGATTCGATTCCCGGTGGAGGCAGAGTTAAGAACTACGCTTTTCTTCTGCTTTCCAGTCTGGTCGTTGATTATATATGCTATATATGTATTTGTCCATGTATAGTAAGATGTTGAATAACAACTTTATTAACACAAGTCTTAAATGTACTTAGCAAGGGGCTAATTCAATTGGTGTAATAGTGTCCTACAATATTATATTATAAGAGACATAAGACTAAGATACTATGGAAACTAGCGTGGCATTACGCGGGGTGAAACGAGGTACGCGGGATGGAGGGGAGATATTACAACCAATCAAAACACAGCATTTTGTGAGACAAAACATAGGTATCTTCTTTCTACATATTTTTAGACTCCGCAGCAATTAGAACACGCTATTGGGACTCCGCACCGCGTAACGGGGACCGCTCCTTTCGCCGGGTCCTCTTTATATTTGGTTCGTGGTCACGTCCTTTGACATGCAGAGAAGAACGGCAGCTAGTTAGCATTCTTTGTACATCCCAGACTAGCAAGACTTTATTACGAGAGTATCAATATCATAAATGATTAAAAAGACTAGCGCGAGACTATAACACGAGTATAAATAGCACAAATGATTAATAGGAAAACAATTCTCATAATAAATGCATGCTTGAGTGTTAGCTTCAATCCTTTTACCGTATAAGGTGGGCAGAGGTATTTAAGGAAGTTTGTCTGCATTGGGCCTGGCGCCGATGCCTTAATGGGTATTAATTTATTGCAATTGTATGTGGGTTATTAGATTTCTCTTTGTTTCCCAATTGGGTTAGAAGGGGTGTACAGTATGGGTATGGTTGGGTGAAGACATAGCAATCTGTATCACTAAGTAACAAAGGATAGTATTTACTCGTAAAATGTAATAAATTGTACACCAAAATAATACAATCCCAACCCAAACCTAAACTTTTAAATACGTTTTACATATTTGGTGTTCATATCAGTAATTTTGATGTGTCTTTACGAGTATATCACTCATGTAATTTAAGTATTACTATCCGAATACATTACGGTACCCGATCTGATAATTAACTAAATACTAGATTTTTAGTGCTTTGCCTTATAGATTCTAATACCCCTAGTCCCTTAATAACCTCTTACGACATGCCTGTAAGAACCGGATCTAGTTATCCTGCTTTTTAAATCCTATGGTAGCAATGGACAATCTATACATAAACAAAAGTGTTTCCTAAACCTTTAGTTCTATCCACACCTTTGAAGCTATGGTCGTGATTGTTTACTAGTAACAACAAGTCTCGAAATGCCGTGAGAGTGTCCAAAGTGAGTATTGTTTACGTTGGTTAGCCCATCGCCGATTGTGTTATGGATAGCTCTATGGCACTCAAGGTTAACTACTATTGCATAATTAGGTACTTCATAAAGTGCTGATCTGGGACTGAAATAAAATGTCTAGCTGTCTGTCTACTAGATTAGTAGTCACGTCTTGCAATCCTTTAGGCATGGACAGAATGTAGAAGACAACGGATGTATGTTACTTTAGCTTTACAATGTGGAACCGTGCTAGTCTGAGACATGAAAAGAATTCTAACTACCGGTTTGAGATAGGAGGCGATTAAAGGACTAGAAGTAAATATAATCTATTGGGAGATAAGCTAGCTAAATGCCTCCAATGTTTCATTATCGCAACCCCGAAATTTATGTGAGCTAAGAGATATTATGCCGATATTATTATTATGCTACGAGGTTCTGTCCACCCCGAAAGGGATTAAAGGACGAGAATGCATGTATGTAAATACTAGACTAGCTTGAACGAAGAATCTATATCTCTTATATTTTAATATTTCCCTTTTATATTTAATATCACATACATGTTTATTTTATGTAAAATTATAAAACTACCCTCGGCGGCGGAAAATCGGCGGCTCTGTGGAGCCTTAAGGTTTCTTCAGACAACTGCCAAACAGGACGCCTTTTGAAATTACCTAACTGTGAGATACCATGTTTAAATTTATTTGAAATGTAATTCGATTGAATTAAATGTAATTTTAATGTATTATGTAATCCAATTATTATCTATGAATTCTATTGTATGTTGAGTATGTAATTGACGCGGATGTCTCAATAAAGATGTTATTATTATTAAATTTAATCTAAACATTTAAATCTCAGTTAACACGGGACATGATATATGAAGTTTGAAGCGATAAAGCAATGCAATGGATGCAAGTCACAAGTTGAAAGAAAAGAGGGAGGGATACAACGTCTCTTTGTCCAACACTTGTTATGTTGACACCTATGGCATAACACATGGGTTAGGGTTGTCTCATAAAAGAGTACAATTTATAATTAATAGTAAAAAATATACACAGATCAAATATATGTGGGTGAAGTGGAAGGGCGATTACGTAGAGGCTGATCCAATAAGACATAATAATATGACAGTCAGATAGGTATATTAAAAAAGAGGTGACGTGGGAAGTACCTTTAAACGCCGTGTGTATAAGGAGGTGTATGAGTGTCAATGAAGCGAAAGTGGTTTGTCAGGATCGGGAGAGATGGGGATCCGTGATCTCTGCCTACTCTACTACAGGGAAATGGGGTGTGATGTGTATGTATGTATAAAGATCAAATTGTTCACATTCTTTTCAAGACGGGTATACTTAGAAATAAGAACAGTAGTTCATGTATGAGAAAATTAATGGGTTTCAGTGAGGTGTGAAAGAATTGTTCAAGGTGGTATTCTCTGCCTATACATTAGGGAAATAGAGGCCTGATTATACTCGTATGTATTGATCTAAAAACGTCAAAAACCTATATCTAATTTCTTGGAATAATACGTATTTGTATTTACTTGGTGATTGAATAAAAATATGTGAATCAACACAGTTAGAATCATTGCTATTGTTTTTGTTTTAAATCAAAAATCATATATCAACTTGGAATGACTAATATTAATAATACTCGTATAATTTACAACTACGTATATGACCATATACTCATCATGCGTACTGCTGTTAGATTAGATAGCTATTACGTATACAATAAGATAGATTGGTAACTGTCTATGACTTAGAATGACTCAGGGCTTACTATATGCATATTGCCAACATTTATTCTTTTTATTTTTAAAATGGACACTTGAACATTATTACTACCTCAAAGTTTAATTGATTGTCAATGTTTAAATACTGTTATCACTTGCAGTACAGTCAGAAGTAAGTATCTACATACATACATACACATCACGCCTGATTCCCTGTAGACGGGTAGGCAGAGATCACGGATCCCCATTTGTATTAATATTGTGGTTGTGATGTTATATGGAAGTAAGTATCTATCTTTGCTATAACAGAATGTAATATGTAAGCTCCTGATAGGCCTTAACTATTGTCTGAAGAATAGTCCGGTTTAATACATACATACATATGCTTCACGACTTGTGTATACACACTCCCTTTTTTATTATGGCGGGGTAGTCAGAGGCTTGAATGCCCATCTCCGAAATTTCGAAGGCATGTTAGGTATGGGTCTTTCGAAGCCCGCGTATCACTAGATAGTCAGCACCCAACGTGATAGGTAGTGAACCGTAGCGCCGTATATAGGCACTGACTATTACCTATCCTGAGGGATAGGCAGATTACCTCACGAGGTTTTCCCTCACCATATAAGTATGTATAAAGTAGAAAATTCTCGTTCCATTAAATCAGTCACCTTGACATTCCTAGGGCTTCCACGAGTAACGCTGATACACACGCATCACACCCTTAATCCCTATAAAGGTAGACAGAGCTAGTCTCTAAGAATCTGTTGCCTTATGTAATGGAGTTAAGAATTATTGTTTCAGATTATGGGAGTTAGTTGCCGAAATTTTCAATTATTATAGGCGATAACATTATATCAAATCTATTAAATGCATTTGGGAGATGGGCTAGCAACCTGTCACCAATGATCCATATAACATCGAAACTTCAATATTTATACTAAAAAGGGACGTACGAGATACTTAATCTCTCAGGTTCTGTCCACCCCGAAAGGAACTAATGTATATGTGTGTATGTAAATACTAGACTAGCTCGATACTCTGATAATCTTTTCTATTATAATGAGGACTTATGTAAAAAAATCAACTTATACAATTTTCAACTTTATTTATCTAGATATTATTTTGATTTATTACCTCATGTAAATATTGTTTAATAATTTAATACTTATACGATATTATTAGTTACTCAAACCTCTAACTACCCTAAACAGCAACTCAGTAATAACAGTTTCGCATTTTATATGATAAACGAGGTTCGAACCCGCGAGCTAGTGATTATACGTCATTAACCACGTCCGCACTCCATAAAGCCAGTAATCATTCAAACCAATCTCAGGTTTTACTAGGCTATGGGTTTTGTGTATGGTCTATGTATAGCATACATACATATTATGAATCAGGTGTATGGTTGCAGAGTTTGCAGTGTTTGTGTTTTTGGGTTTGAAAATATCCAAATCGCTTGATTCGAATCCGAGTAGAATATAAAAAAAAGATTCTACTTCTACGTTTTGGTCTGAGCATGGAGTAATTATGAGAGGAGTGGGCCTTACGCAATATTTGTAAGGAAACTAGAAAGGCATTTCGCGGGGTGAAACGAGGCACGCGGGATGGAGGGGAGATATTACAACCAATTAAAACACGGCATTTTATGAGACATAACATACATATCTTGATTTTTTGACTCCGCACCAATTAGAAACGCCATTTGGACTCCGCACCGCGTAACGGGGACCGCTCCTTTCGCCGGGTCCTCTTTATAATTGGTTCGTGGGTCTGAGCAAGGTACATATACCTTTCTGATGAAATAATCGAAATAAACTACGAATGGTAAATAAATCACGACTTTTGAATTAGTAGTGTCTGAACGGTGATGACTTACTACTGTCACGTTGAGAAATGCTACTATGGTGAAACCTGGGCTTTGTGTACCTAAAGATCTTGACAGATATCTGCATTATTATTTTAATATCTTCATACATAGATACAGTCACTCAATCCTCTGGCCACCCCATAAGCATTTACACTCTTGAAGTCATTTAAATTACCCAGTGACACAACTTTTCACTACTTTCCACCTCTTGTTGGTTTTATGTCCCGAGGCGTGTAATTGCGGTTTAAAATTCCAGGGCATTAATTCGCAATACAGGTTGCTATCAGCTCGGGTTATTAGATTTAAATGCTTTATGCGTATGACAGATTCACGCTTATTCGATCAATTATATGTCGTTAAAAGGTGACTAGTTAAGAATGAGATATGCAATAAGGCGTAAGTTTTATAGTATTAAATCTTTATCATACCTTTTTCAAGTAATGTTCTAATGTAAACGTACATATACCAAATTTGTACGAATTTAATTACTTTTTGACAAAAAGATAAACGCGTTCACGACTATTAATCCTTGCAGGGTAATCAGAGGTTCAGGTGTCAAGCTCCGCAATTGCGCATGTAGTAATTAATGCAAATTCACATTACTTTTTAACTTATTAATTAATGCAAAGTTGTATTTATTCAGCATTTAATAATTAATTTATTCTTTTATAATACTATTCAATTGTTACAAATATATGTAGAGTAACGAAATTATTGTTTTGTGCTATTAAAATTAAGAATATCATTTTATGTTTAAGGAATTACAATATGGCTTCAGGAATTAGTTATAATCCACATATATTTCATTTAAAGTTATGAATTAGCTCCATATATTAAAAATTCAGTAACATTTATTTCTAACTAATTTAATTACTTAATCATTGACAACCCTTCATATATTAACTACCGGATGCTTCCATTGCAGTGACAGACATATGGAAAATAAACTATCAATCTGCTATCACTGCATCCATCGAAATCTTACAATTTCCCATGGCCATGCTGATCTGTGACTTAATAATGTAACCAGCTGCTTTCACTATATGTTAGAAGCGACTAAGGGACTATACGTAGACTGAGGCTCTATGGATGTTTTTCTTAGGTATTTTTGGACTTAAGGCCAAAAAAATATCTAAATTTCCTGTTATTGAAAAAGGGTGATGTTAGAAATACCTATAACCGCCGAGTATGTATGAGGTAGGAGGAAAATTGTTTGTCAGGATCGGGACAAATGAAGATCCGTGATTTCTGCGTACCTCTCTACAGGGCGAGATGTGTATGTTTGTAAGTTTCCTGAATTACTTGTCTATATCTCAAAAAAAGGGTCGACATGAGAAATTCCACATTTTACGACAAAGCCAGTATGCAACGTGACAGGTGGTTAGTCCATCACTGTTCTACATACGTACATACATACATGTCGGGGGTAGTTAGAGGCTTGAATGCCCATCTCCGAAATTTCAAAGGCACCGAATTTTCAAAGGAAACTGTTCCTACCTACCTATTATTACCTACCTATATAGGTTGGTTTCCTAAATAAAACCTACAGCTAGTTTCTTAACTTCAAACATCAAATAAGAACCGGTGTATCCACATATACGTATACATTATGCATCTAACAACCACCTTACTAATTAGAGTAACTAACACGTACAAACAAGCAAAACGAAGCAGCCTTTTAAGGTAAAATAAATAGCCTCCATTTATATAGACCTTACTAATTTATACTTCCATTACTTTAAGGTACCAGTTCGTTATATAACATATTGGAACATGTTTGATTCGTAAAAATGACAAACATTATAAAAAACATCGTGAGGAAACCTACCTGTTCACAGAAACTTACGTCACAGCCATTTACAAGCAATGACTATGTGGTCAATAAGTAGGTTCGAGGTTGCCATATATTTACTGTCTCAGCACTGGCGGAGATGGTATTGCGAATCTCTGACTACCCCATATCCATTCAAATAAAAACTGGTTTATTAAACTGAAGAAGGGTTAATAAAAATACATTTTCGAAATGCGTCAAATACTACGGTGAGGGAAAACATCGTGAGGAATCCTACCTGTTTCCTGAACAGGTAATAGTTAGTCCTTATAAATGGCGACATGGCTGACCACCTGTCACATCGAGTACTATCTGGTCAACACGTGGGTTCGAGGTGGCCATAGAATTACTACCTTCACAACTTCGGAGATGGGAACCTGAACCTCTGACTACCCCGCATGGGTTAATGGTTGTGAACGTGTTTGTCTCTGTTTTTGTTTTTGAAGAAGGGTTCATAATTAACTGAATGAACAAAAATGTGAATCTTACATTATAATGATCTTAGTTACTTACTTATAATATCTTTTTCGCAATCATTAGTGAATCTGAAACAAGAAAAAATATGATTTTTAATTTGTTTATTTGGCCATATTAATAAGCCTACACTTAGTTATAAATCTTTTTTTAACTTTCTTTTTCAGTCTGAAGAAAACTTCAATTTGCACTTCTTTATACGTATGTATCCAAAATTAATTAGTTTAGTATAACAATAATCTTAACAATTCACTTCAAAAAACAACACTATTAACAATCAACTTATAGAACAATAAATAAACTTAACTTTACAATTGAACCAAATCACTTTTCAACTATCACACCACACTATTTACATAAACAAACACTACTAATTCTCTTACTTAACCAAAACAAAGAATAACACAATTATCTCTATTCTATCTTTAACTATGTCTAATATATTTCAAAAACAACTTTATTTCCCAAATTCATTCCCAAAAAGGAGTATTCAACACATCTTTTCAACATACTGGCATATCAAATTTCGCTCGAGCAACCTACGTGTTAACTCGACCTCCATTAACACAATGGTAAGGCCATCGTCGAACAAATACTGCCAAGGAGAGGCAATGTATCGGTTCCTAATTTTATTACTCTATATGGGTTATTGTGAGGGAAATTGTGATGAGGAAACACTGGTTAATCCCTAGGTAATTGCAGTGTTGGTTTCTGTCTATCTGATGAACTGTACATTAGAAAAGATTACATACAGCAATTTCACAGATTACGCAAATAGCTTTTAGAACAATGTCTACAATTTGACACAACCTGAATATAAAATTTCGTTATTTATAAGAAATAACATGTAAAAACAATATAAACGCGACAGAATAACATTTCATAATTGAGTATGTAGTTGCATTATAACTGATATTACGAGTAGTATAAACATAGTCAAAAAACAAGAATTGTCCCACAGAGATCACTATCAAGTGATATGTAAAACGGATAATTTAAGTATTATTCTAAAGGTCCTTTTAATCATAATAAAAAACCACCGAAATATCTATTTGACCTTCATTTTCAAAAGTACGTGTTAGGTAAAACCGCAATAATGAAGACATGGTAGTTAACCATAAGATGTGATGTGCTGATAACCCTTAAGACGAGTGCCCATACAGGTAGGCTAGGGCATTGAAGAGTACAGTAAGTAGCAAGTGGCAATGGAAGTGGGTCAGACACTTATTCAAGGTCATACTTACATATAGGTACTCAAAATAGAGTTTTTAATTGTTATTTGTACTTTAAGTTTATAAACAAATTACTATTCTTGTTTTATAATAAATAAAAGTAACTTAAATTTAAATAGGTTAAATAAAAGTATCTTTATTATATAACAGCTTACGCGATTAGTCCCGTTAGTAATTAATTATGAGTATAAATCGCGAATCTCTTAAAACTATAATTGTAATAAAAATGTTTGGACATTTTTACATATTATTTCAATCTCTTTTAAAATGGATATAACGAAGTGATGTACTATTAACCTGTGTCTAATATTCTGTACTAAAACCATCACAACTTAGTGCAGAGTAGCTTTATTTCACTTATAGTACTTCTTGTATATTTTTATGCTTGTAATTTACAATGTATATTATATAAAAATCCTTCAATGTACTTTAAACCAATTCAATTGAATCAACGCAATACAACTTAAGTAATTTAATAAAAGTACAACTTATGTAAATTCCAAAAAAAAGGAATATTAATAGTTGGATATATATACCCAAGAGTATATACATGAAGTATATGAAATATATGTATATAAACAATTTTTCTTTACGTTTTCCTTCCAAACTTAAACTTGAACACTTAAATCCGTTTCACACTATACTTAAGGTACGCTGACACCCACACGCCGCCCGTACGACGTGACTGCGGCCTCTAACCGACGACAAAAGCTTATCATCCGAAAGATTGTATGTATTCACACCTCTGATCCCTGAACGGGTAGATAGAGTATTGGAATCTCTCATACATATGTAGGAAATCACTACATAGTATAAAACGAAGTCGCTATCTTTGTCCCTATGTCCCTTTGTATGCTTAAATCTTTGAAACTACGCAACGGATTATGATGCGGTTTTTTTAATAGATAGAGTGATTCAAGAGGAAGGTTTATATGCACAATAACATCCATTAAATAGTGGAGTAGGCTATATATTTTATAGCCGTGCGAAGCCGGAGCGGGTCACTAGTTTAGTTACTAAAGGTAAAGATGATTTTTATTGAATCTTTCGTCTTGTGATAAGTAAAAGATTTTCCTGGCATGACTGAAGTCAACGAAGGGTCTTAAGGTAAATTTAATGTACCCAATAATATACCCATAGTCCCTTAGTCATCTCCAACAACAAACAATTAAAGATATCTAATAAGTCTTCTATTTATAACTAACATTAGCAAAGAATAACTAATTTACGAGTACATTTTTGTACTAACGTAAATACTATGAAATGTTTTCATATAAACATATTTCTGGAACAGCGTTCTAGATTCGATTCCGAGCTAGGCACTGAGTCACGGATTAGTCTAGGAATCTGCAATACCTGGAACGGGGCTGGCAGATACCCAAAACCATTGCAGTTAAATGTATCATGTCCCAGTAAAATGTACATTCTCTCTTGAATAATCACGGCTGTTTATCTGTTTTGGGATGGATGAAATCCCGGAAACCTTATCTTCTACGTCTCCTCTACATATGTACATACATACACTTCACGTCCGTTTTCCCGCAGAGGGGTAGGCAGAGATGATGGATCAACAATTGTCCCGATCCTGACAAACCCCTTTCACTTCATTGTTACTCATACTCACTCGGCAATTATAGGTACTTCTAATAATATTGAAAATAATGATTGTTATTAATTTCGTATTGACTAAGTTTGAAAAGGGCACACTTATGGTTTATGTACACATAAAATATGAGAAAAAATAAGAGAAATAGGATAAGAATTAACGTAGAAATAATAAACATTAATAGTTTCATTCACCCCGGAAACATAATATCTCTTCGGTCACCTTTATAATTACTTATAAACCGCTTATATGAAATTTGTGACAGGTTGCTAGTTCATCGCACAATAGATTCCAGGTACACTGTGTTAGAAACTAGAACTTCTAACAACGTTCCGAAATTTAAGGCATACCTAACCTAATATTATATCCGAAAAGTTACCGTAGATATTTTATACCTCCAAGGTTCTGTCCACACCAAACGGGATTGAAAGGCGTGATACAAGTTCGTTGTCCCATTATGGAGCTGTTATCAGCACTCTCGGAGGCAGGTGTGTCGCAAGGCTCTGGTATTTCTATGACACCTTATGAGCGATAAGGCTTTAATGACGAAGAATACTTTAAAAACATGGGTTTTGAAATGTGACGCTTACTAATAGACGGTTTTACATATTTGAAAGCAACGTTAAAGGTGATTAGGTAGTTCGGGGTAGATTGTAAGCTATTGGGCTGGATTGACTTAGATATTGACACTGTAAGACATTTTTAAACATTTTGTATATATATACACAGCTTTAAGCTTTCTGTGTTTTTTTATTTTATAAATGTACACACCTAAGAGTATATATAACTTGTACTAGAACAAAATTTAGGACTTATTTTAGGATATTTTATTTTATTTAGGCAGTATTATTTCTAAATTTCTTTAATACTTGACCATTACAACAGCACAATTTAACAAAATATTCGTTGGAGCTTTTTTAATGGGCGATTTAAATGATTATGTGTATATGTGTTTACGTTCTATAGTGTTGATATACATTAGGTATGGTTTACCACCTGCCACATTGAGTACTGAACAACAAGTGGATTCTGTGGTCATATAATCACTAACTCTTCAATTGCAGAGACAAGCAAACCTGATTTCTCCGCAAGGTAAATAGTAATTAATATAGAATGGTATAGTAATAATAATAATATTTGGACATTATTACACCAATTGAACTAGCCCCTTGGTAAGTACATTTAAGACTTGTGTTAATGGTACTTGTCAACGTATATTTAAAAAATGTATACATATTATATATAGATAAATACATATATAGTATATACATATAATCAACGACCAGACTGGAAAGCAGCAGAAAAGCTTTGTTCTCAACTCTGCCTCCACCGGGAATCGAACCCGGGACCCCTCGATTAGCGTTCAGGTGTCTAACCAATCGCGCTACGGAGGTCGTCAAAAAAAATACGGTAAAAGAATCTGAAATGTAAGTTACATTTATGACAGGGACTACTCCTCAAAGTATAATAGTCATGAGATGTATGTTTTATACTATATTTATAGTAGGTCTCCCCCGATCTAGGTCATACAATTAGGGATAGTGTCAGTGAGCCATTAGAGACGAGCCCTTTGATCTATGGCGTTGCATCATCTGTTATGCAATGTGACTTGCGCTTTCTATGCACCGCTAATTTTACGCTACGTGTATAAATAAACATTTACTTCTGAAATATCTAGTGGAGAGAAAGGTATTTTTTTTATTTCTTTACATGCCATACACCTTACGGCTAGGTCGGCTAAGAGGATGGTATGGTTCCAAGATTTTCGAGTTATTTAGCTTAGCTAACAACAAAACAACAAACAATTTCACAACCATAAAGTCTAGCAAGGTAGTCAGTAATTCAGGTGTCCGTATCTACAATCGCGGAGGTAGTAATTCTATGACTACCTAAATATCTAAAGTGTTGACCAGATAGTCAATAGTCAATGTGACAGGTGATAAGCCGTGTCGCCATTTAAAAGCACTAACTGTTTGGGGAACAGGTAGGATATTTGGTTCATTTGGCAATAATATATTTTACTTAGCAAATCCAAAAACCTTTATGAACAAAGATGTAGATAATAATGTTGATACTTAATAACTTACAAAGGATTAGCCTACGACAGGACATAGAAGAAGACAGCGTAAAATACACATTTCAAGTCAAACGAAGTAAAAAGCTACAGTAACGTAACACGCAACATATATTCACGCCTTTACGTCCCTAAGGGGATAGGCAGAGACTATCGATAACCACCTCCACCACGATCCTGACAAATCTCACTCCTCATTCACACTCTTAACCTTCTCATACATGCTCTTCTGTTCTTCACACTACGTACACCTGCCTTGAGAAGAATGTCTCCATTTTGATCTGTATAAGTCCTATACACACTTCAATTTAAGGCTCGTTTAAGCTACACATACACGTTCATACGTGGGGTGCTTGTGACTCACCTGACGGCTAAGTCAACAGGAAGTTCTGTGCAAACACTGAATATTAAGGAGCATTGTTCCACTAACGTGTGTGGCGCACTTAGCTCTAACTTGATTGCACAAGTTAGTCTGTAGCGCACACATTACTTATAAGTATACTAATGTATAAGCTATGAATATATAATAATAAAAAGACGTAAAATGAGTAAATGTATTCGAATATAACATAAAGAAAAAGGTTAGAACACTTTTACACGTCGAGTGTGTGTATGCCAGGTAAATTGATGTGAATGAAGCAAAAATGGTTTTCCAGGATTAGGAAAAATGAGAAATACAATACGTCATATCAGTTTACCCCTCTGTAAGGAAATTCGTGTGTGTATGTGTCGCATTATTATAAAGCTCACTATCAGTGATAGTTAATTTATGAAACATTCACTACAGACGGACTATTAGATGAAAACATGACTCTGATGTGACTATAATGATATACTAACATCTGCCTATTCCCAATGGAATTACGATCATGTTATGTACCCAGTTATGAGTCAGCTTAGCTAAGTTCGTGTGCGGTTAAGTTGTATCTAAGTTATAACTAAGCTGCCTTGAATGGAATGTTTCGGTTGCATTAACTCTGTGCTACTTGACAGATTTATTACTTGGATAGTGTTGATCTATGATTTTGAACTATGGAAGGTTGATGGGATTTTAAGTAATGACTAATAGCATAACTGTGGCGACCTCTAAGTAAACCTAAGTTGCAATTAGTTAAAACATAATCACCACAGATGAGGCCAGGAAGAATAAAATAATAATTACAAAAATCAATATCCTAGAACGCGCAATTGAAATATTTAACGGAAACAAGATATATACAAATTTCCAACTCAGGCCATTAGCCTGGACGAACACCTGCCCAGGTAGGAAGCTTCCTCTTTACCTGTAGGACACAGTGGATTCTACATAACGAATATTATAACAACCAATGATTTTCGGGATAGGCTGAGTTCATAAGACTAAAAAATAACGGACAGGTTCGTTCTGTATTATTTTTCTTCGTACAGTTATGCTATGTGAATTTTATTGTTTTTAGTGCTAAACATGGTAAAGGTATGATAATCGTTCCAATTATTTTCACCCCGAATAGAATATAAAGTGAAACAATAACATTACTTTAAATACTCATTGAAACTTTTAAAAGTCAGTACATTGCACAAAGTATTTAGTTAGGACCATATTTATAAAAAAACAAAAATTTGTTTACTCATTTATCAGTATTTTAAATTTCATGGTTTTTTACATAATTAAGTCTAAATCATCAGTAAGAAATCTATTAGTGAAACCGAGTAAAAAACCTTATTCTCACACTACCTTTTCACTGCTTCATTTCTCATAGATTTTCTCTTTCCATTGAGAAATGCAGTCGACAATCAATTAAAATTAGATATTAATTTCATGTGTTGCTAGTAATTGAGCGTAGCTTGCTGTAATTAAAGTAAAAGATTTTCCGCTCGGTGTCAATTAAGATCGGTACATCACGTCTCCTATTTTTAGCAGGATAGTGAGAGATATGAGTCTCTCACTAACCTGACCTTCAAAATTACAGAAATTTTGTTTTATGGCTAAGTTTAACCAATGTGTACAAGTATCCAACTTAGTGCTTTCAAAATCTGAAATGACTACATGCTAGGGAGAATACTGTTTAGAATTCTATGTACGTTCTAGACTTTGTATAAACATAGTGAAATTCTTTAAGTACATACATGGTATTAAACCTCTTTAAATTACAATTACTTCAGAAAAATGTTTATGAAATCCTTGGGCGAAGGGCTATCACTAGTAATAATATCAAAACTTGCCAAATAGATTCGATGGAAATATAACACATTTATGTCTACTTCGTTATATCTTTGAAAATACAAGGAAAGTTTTGATATAACTAAAAATATGTAAGCACATATTATTAGATTTAAAAGGAAAAAATAATTAATTGCACAACAAAAATATTGAAAATGAACACAAAAATAAAGCTTAACGTACTGCAGGTTAGGTTAGGGTGGGGACTGTAGGTATTAATTTGGTGTACAATTCAGTATTATTAGTATTAATGTTCCTATAAACACTAACCTTCTATAAAGCGCAATGCACAAAGAGCAGTGGAACTACAGAATGGATGTTAATATCTATGCTGAGTTATTGTGCGTCGCGAGGACGAATTTAGCTGCATTCCGAAGTGCCGGGTCTCGCAGGAGTTAAGGCGCGGTTAGAGGTGACTGAATCTTTGATAATATAATATTTAGGACACAATATTTAGGATATAATAAAACAAATTAATATTGCTTAAACAAATTAATGGTTTGGACAGATTATAAGGATGAATGATAGCAGATTGACAAAAGGAATATATACGAGTGACGTGGAAGGGCGGTTACGGCGGCCGGCCTAATAAGACATATAACAGTCAAATAGACGCTATTGAAAAAAGGTGAATTAGGTGTACCTATAACCGTCGAGAGTGTATGAAAAGATGTATTAATGTCAATGAAGCGAAAGTGGTCTGTCAGGATCGGGACAAATGGGAATCCGTGATCTCTGCCTACCCCTCTACAGGGAATCAGGCGTGATGTGTATGTATGTAAATTAATATTAACATCCGTTAACTCTTCTAGGATAGTCAGTGGTTCGTGTATTCATCTCGAACTAACTAGATAGTCAGCAATTTATGTATCAGGTAGAGAGGGTTCGCAGTTATCAAAACTGACTATTAATCACTACTAGGATTAAGTTTTCTCAATGTTTTATTTTACCATACCGGAGTTTTTCAAATATGTATTATTATGAAAGTATACTTGTACATGGACTTTTAGAAAAGGTTCATTACTTAGCCTGTGACTTAGCTATAAACAGTCCTCTTCATCAACACTACTACACATTATCATATAATTTTAGAATATAGCTTATCACCTTATTAGTCGGTCTCCCATTCGTCGCTTACCAAGTCAGGATGTGTGTAACTGCACCTTAACACTCGCCTGATGGTGAATGAGATATTTCCCCTGATTTATGTAGCTCATTATAGAAGTCTAGGACTTAAGACGATTACTTAATCTAGACTTGTGTCGCGTTATTGCTGATCCGTATCGCGTTGTTATTTCCTAAGCTGTACAATGTGTTATAAAACTGTTGTTTGGTAAGGTTTGGTCACGATGAATTTATAATTTTGATATAGTCCCGTGCTGGTATGGGATGTAAAAACTTAAAAAAAATGCTAACTAGCTCCCGTTCCTTCCGGCATATCGTAAGAGGCGACTAAGGTACTAAGGCTGAATGGAATCTATTGGGCTATAGCCTAGCAAACTGTTCCATATGAGGTCACCACCCCAATATTCATACTAAAAGTGACCTAGAAGATGTTATATCTCCAAGGTTCTGTCCACTCGAAAGAGATTAAATGACATAAATGTATATGTATGTATAAAATATAGTAAATTAAGATTTTTTCTGTTTACTGCTGGTTAGGTAAATTAAATACTAAGTTGAATACTAAGTAATTGAATCTTTCTTCATCGTGTGTTATAATATGCGTCTAAGAAACTCCGGTTAAATGGAATATGTATTCTGGTAGAGTCGAAGGGCTAGCAAACAGTGAGGAAATTCCATGCTAATCTCGATAGAAATAAGAAAGAATACCGACACCACAGATAATATAATACTATACAGTACAGATACCCCATCCCATACAAATTTTTTGGTAAGTGCTAACTTCTTATTTTACTCCGCTTATTTTTGAAGCGAAATTGGAAAAACAGATGGCGTGTCATCGAATGCATGAAATCGTGCATAAATCGTGCATCTTCTCAATAATAGAGGTCACTTTTGTATTTGTCCATACTAGAGCGATTAGCTAGCTAAATTAAGTGAAATAGCTCCATCTAAATTTGAGTAGGGTATATGATACTCGCCGATAATTTTTTCATTATTTTTTATCTCTGTTTTAATTGGTCCCACCTAACACGTTTTACGGCTAGGACGGACCAGAGTGTGGACGCAAGGCACATATTTATTAGAAATTAGAAATAAACATTGGTGCCGCCGGGATTCGAACCTGGATCACCCAGAGAGTTAAGGCGCTAATCCACTCGGCTACCCCGCCACCTATGTATAGGTGCCTTCCTTAAAAAACTTGAATGACATACGAGTAGGTATTATGGTATGGCAATTTATGGTTTATTTCATAAGGTCTTTAGATTCATAAGGTGTTTCTATAAAATAAAGTAGGTATGTAAAATTCACCGCAGAGTCTATTTCTAGCGAGCAAGTATCCGTCGTCAGACGATTTTACCTCGATCACGATTCACGGACTCTTTAATAGGTACTCACAATTCAGCCTTCTGTGCTTCGTCACAGGTCTCACAGATAATAAAATATATACAGGTTTTTTCCATCAAGTTGTAAGAGGCGACAAGGAGACTAGGGACAATGTTAATAATGGTCATGAGCGCATATACGTACGCATACATAATATTAAGTCATGAATTAGAATTACATATAATACAATACGCCCGCTTCCCCTTAGAGGGGTGACAGAGATTACGTTGCCCCCACTGATCCTGGCATGCCACGTTCGCCCTTTACCTTTGCATACATGGTTGCCAATTACAGGTACTCCTTACATCCCCTTTTCTCAGCACTTCTAATATATGAATAAAATGATTAATAGCAAACGGGATTATCGCGTATGTTTTTAAATAATAAAGTTACCTTTATTAACCCGACGTTTCGGCTACGTTGCAGCAGCCATGGTCACGGGCAGACTGACGACGCATATTTCTTCGCCTCCAACGCAGCGCCCTGTCAGGACTACCCTCACTGCTTCGTTATTATTAAACCACGACCTACACACTACACTCACAGTATCTTGTGGCTTCACACGATCATTGAACCGAATGTCGATCTATCACGGTATTCCACGCCGAAGACAGTTTGTAACCTCCTTCACGATTGAATGTACTGTGCTTTTTTATTTCAATCGCCTCGCGTACAATTCTACTGTAGTATCGGCGTTCATTAGAGAGCACAGTGGGTTTATGAAGCTACAATGATGAACCCTCGTTTAGTAGATGTTCGGCTATTCTCTATTGGCAATTTCTTGACCGCTGCTAAAACTATATGAATAAAATTACAAATAAAGCATGTCTAATACTGTTTGCTCATTTTATGGTTTATTTTCGGTTCATATGGTCACAGATAATTAAATACTAAGGTGTTTGAGTTTATATATATTCTAAGGTGTTTACATAACATAACATATATACGCTTCACGACTTGTCTATACACACTCCCTTTTTTATTATGGCGGGGTAGTCAGAGGCTTGAATGCCCATCTCCGAAATTTCGAAGGCATGTTAGGTATGGGTCATTCGGTAATTTTATAGAAACACTAAGGTGTTTCTATAAAATTAACTAGGTATGTAAATTTAATAAAGTGGTATGCCAGCATCAATATCAATCAAGTCACGGACACAGATAATATAATACTGTCTCGGGTGATGGGTTGCCAACCCATCACCCAAAATAGATAAAAATCACTTTAGAGCCCTTATTCCACTCTTACAACATCCATGGGGAGAAATCGGACTGCTGATTAAGTCCTATTCATCCGTGTTTAACCAATATAGTTTGACACTCCCATCCCCCCTGTAGGTGTAAAAGGCGACTGTTGGATTGAGGTAATTTCTAGTATTACTAGAGTTAAGACAGTTTAATTTGCTTTGCACTATATTATTAGATTGAGTTTATTAGATTACTATAGGCAGTTACATTTGGTCAAAGAGTTCACCTAAATAAATACCTAATCCTAATAAGTATTCTGGAATACCTACAATATATTATAGAATTTAAATGCATAATTAACCCGTGTTTCACCAATACAGTTTGACACCCTTCGTGTAGGTGTCGTAAAAGGCGACTGAGGGATGCAGACCGGTAAAAGTAGGTACTGTCTTAGCAGTGAACGTACGTATACATATTTATGAAATAGAATTACGTACATACGCGTCACGCCCGCTTCCTCCTAGAGGGGTGGCAGTAATCACGTAGCCCCATTTCTCCCATGAATGTAAGGTACCTACCTATTCATTTACAGATCAAAATCAAGCGACGCGCGCGACTACCTCGACCACAGACAGGCGCCGCGCCTTATCGCGCGAGTGTGCGTGACTTGTGTTTGTGTGCGTAGTACCTAGCAAGGTAGAAACTAAAAAGTAAAATCCGAACTCGTTATATTTCACATTTTGGAGAAGATTGTAAAGGTTTTCACTGTGAAGTGTATGCTAGTGATTAAATATAATAATAATAAAATTTTCTTTTTATCGAATATGCCTTCGAAATATACGTATATAATAGAATTGATTTTTAAACGAAATAGTGTACCGATAGAAAGAAAAAAAAAACATACCTACGCTTCACGGCTTGTGTATACACACTCCCGTTTTTATTATGGCGGGGTAGTCAGAGGCTTGAATGCCCTTCTCCGAAATTTCGAAGGCATGTTAGGTATGGGTCATTCGAAGCCCGCGTATCACTAGATAGACAGCACCCAACGTGATAGGTAGGGAACCGTATCGCCGCATATAGGCACTGACTATTACCTATTCTGAGAAATAGGCATGTTTCCTCACGATGTTTTCCCTCACCGTTAGCGACTGTAAATTTGTACGTAAATGAAAAACACATATTTAAATTTCATTCATTGGTACATGCCAGAGTCAGGATTCGAACCTAGGACCTTTCTCATACGAAGTCCGAGGTCTTACCCACTGGGCTACAGCCGCTTTTCAGCGCTTCTAATTTAGAGGAAATTGTTTAGATTAAATAAAAAACTTAAGTATTACTTAGACTATTATTATTATTCGTTACATAGGTACATAATATGTATATTTACGCCTGTTTGCTCTTGCTTCACTCACACCCATAAACATTTTCATACATGCTCTTCTGTTCTTCACGCTACCTACACCCGCCTAGAAAGGATTGTCTCAATTTGATCTCAATAACTCAATAATAATCTTCCTTCCACTGTGCCACAATAAATTACCTTCGCAACCTATATAAAAATATATTATCATTATATTTCAGTAGTTAATTTTATATTAATGTTTTATATATGTACTTGTATATGTAGGTCTAGCAATGCACATTTTAATCATTCTCTTTATATTCGATTAAATAAGTCGATTAATTTTAACGCAATATACATACATAGTGACCACGCCAAACAAATGAAAAGAAATATAAAATACATGCATTTTAAATTTTAAATATTGCAAATGCATAAAAATTTAAATTAGTTTTAAAATTTTATTTCAATAAAGTCTAATTTTGCATCATCATAATATGATTAGATATTGACAGATGTTTACAGTACAAAAACATGCCAAAATGAAATACCAAATGCATACCTATTGCATTTTATTGAAATGTGCAAATGGAAAATATTTTTTCTGCATTTGTAATAAAGTTTATTTTGGATCATCATAAAATGATTACTATTTTTACAGTCCAAAAACATGCCAAAATGAACTTTAATTACGAATAACCGCTATATAATATATCGGTTATTTTCTTTACGTGTTAATCGATATCTGTTTGGTTTAGTAACAGATATATTTCGGTTGTTAACCGTAACCGTCGGAACGCTGATTCTCAGAGATACCCTATTATTTACTTTTATTAGTGCCCGTAATAGAGCAGAGAGCGACTTGCAGCGCTCTCGGCGAGGGTGGCGGGGGCTGCCGCGGTGCGCTTCGCTCCATGCTCCCTCGTAAACTATGCCTACCCAATCTACGAGTGCGCGGGATCTCTGTTATAATCCTGAATAGGTACATAATACTGTGTTCACATTATGTTGCCGCCGCCGACCCCGATTGATCGCCGATCCCCGTCGTCACCCGACAGACGAACACAAAAAATCTATATGCAAAATATGCATTCACATCCCTTTCGGGGTAGTCAGATGTTGAGTGGCAACTAAGTTTTTTTGCAATCTTAAGTCAATCGAAACCCAATCGTTACCTGATTATCAATAACCAATGTAATAGGCTCTTCTGTTCTTCACGCTACCTACACCTGCCTAGAAAGGATTGTCTCAATCATAATCTTCCTTCCACTTTGCCACTATAAATTACCTTCGCAACCTATATAAAAATATATTATCATTATATTTCAGTAGTTAATTTTATATGAATGTTTTATATATGTACTTGTATACTTATATAGATCTAGCAATGCACATTTTAATCATTCTCTTTTTATTCGATTAAATAAGTCTATTAATTTTAACGGAATATACATACATAGTGACCACGCCACGCAAATGAAAAGAAATATAAAATTAATACCTATTGCATTTTAAATATTGCAAATGCATAACATTGAAAATTAGTTTTAAAATTCTAATGCAATAAAGTCTAATTTTGCATCATCATAATATGATTAGATAATGACAGATGTTTACAGTACAAAAACATGCCAAAATGAAATACAAAATGCATACCTATTGCATTTTATTGAAATGTGCAAATGGAAAATATTTTTTCTGCATTTGTAATAAAGTCTATTTTGGATGGAACGCTGATTCTCAGCGATACCTATTATTTACATTTATTAGTGCCCGTAATAGAGCAGAGAGCGACTTGCAGCGCTCTCGGCGAGGGTGGCGGGGGCTGCCGCGTGCGCCGCTTCGCTCAATGCTCTCGCGTAAACTATGCCTACCCAATCTACGAGTGCGCGGGATCTCTGTTTATAGTATTATAATCCTGAATAGGTACAGAATACTGTGTTCACATTATGTCGCCGCCGCCGCCGACCCCGATTGATCCCCGATCCCCGTCGTTACCCGACAGACGAACACAAAAAACCTATGTGCAAAATATGCATTCACATCCCTTCGGGGTAGTCAGATGTTGAGTGGCAACTAAGTTTTTTTGCAATCTTAAGTCAATCGAAACCCAATCGTTACCTGATAACCAATGTAATAGGTGATTAACTTTGATAATTATATTTGATATTAATAATATTTGATATTAATTATTCCTTACATAACCAAACCAGGGTCCCTCACCAAAACAACAGCACGTGAGGAATTTAAATGGTCACCCATCCAATTACTTCCCACGCCCGCGTTGCTTAACTTCGGCACAGATAATATAATTGATAGAACGAGAACCGGTGTATGAATCACAACCGTAGAATCCTATATTTATGATCACAACTACACATCATAATTTTTCATAAGCGCGATTAAAATACCTACCCAATATTTTAGCAAAAACATTATTGACATTACATAACACATAAACTAATAATTGGCCGTATAATAGTAGTTTATCAGGATCAAAAGAAATCTGTATGGGAATCGAGACATTTACATTTTTCGTACGATTGCCTGCCTATAAAGTCTGTGACACTGGTATTCAGTTTGTATTTTAGATGTTTTTGAAATCATAATTATGTAATTTGTACTGAATACATTTGTTGATAGGTAGTTATACTAACCGCCAATACACAGCGACATCTGCTTTCGAATAGAAAAATGTTGCTTCTACAAGTGTTGACTAGATGGCAGGATTAAATAAATTTTACTTACTTTATTATTTATGAAATTGATATCCGCACTTTCTATTACTCACTAGTAAGTACATAAATTCATATTATCACATATTATGGTAAATTATGTATGAATATAGCTAAAAATCGCAATATTTTTCAATAATAATTTTTTTATCGGTCTTTGATGACTTATAGCGCCACCTATTGATGCTTCAAGTTTTGGTCGAAAAAATTTGTATGGGATGGGACCCCATGCCGACACGATATTACGTATCCGAGGTTCTATCAATCACAACAAGAATGGAAAAGAGTAATACATATGTAGTATCTTCGATCTTTGTTTCTAACAACTTAAAAATAAAATAAAAGTTAGTGTTCTGCCTACCTCTCGGGTATAATAAACCTAAGTGTAATGTGTACCACAAAGTGACACTGGAGTCCCGAGTTCGTTATCCGTCTGGGCATCAATAAAACCGAAGCACGAACAACCCATTTTGGACAGCAATTAAAACGTCAAACGGTTGCACGTCATAATGAGTCCGTATACGGTAGGCAGGGTCGTAAATGCCGTTCTTTTAGGTATATGGTGTTGTTAGTTTTATATAGTTTTTCACGACTGGTCTGTTGTTTTTAGGGAGGTAATCTGTACTTTAAATCTATGTAATTGTATGTAGACCATATAGTCTGTCTATCATATTATAACCAGGCGCCGTATACCAAAGAATAGGCAGATTTTCTTAGTTATATTTTCTTTATCCAATTCGAATGATATACTTCTCGAATCATAGTGCTTAAATTTACATACATAAAGGACTTTTAAAATATAGAACATCACCTTTGTCTAATTTGAATGGAAATTGAACTCAGAACCTTTAGTTTCTAATTCCTTTACCAACCACGGAGGTACAGTGGAGACGACTCAATTCGTAAAGTGAACCAATTCGATATCAATTAGATGGGGTTTACGCACTATTTGTCTCAATTCATGTCACATACACGTACTGTGGAGTTGTCAGTGTGTTTGTTTGTACGTATACGTTAACGCCCCTGAGTATTTTAAGTGAGACGTGAAAACAAATGTATTTATTGCAATTTATATGAAAAAAAAAACATATTTTTCAATAACAGACAAGTTGTTATTTCATTACCCAATAGCCCGTGCCAGCCACGCAAGATAATTTTAATGCTACCAAACTTCCCATCTTTTCAAAATGTAGGAGGTATCAAAATCAACTGGAGTGAATAATTAGTACAATCCAACTAACCCGAATGTGATCGAGAAAATGTTGTAACAAGGTATTCTCGGAAATGAAAATAGGATGAATTACTTTTGTTTCGCGCAATAGATTCGACCTGACCATAATATATGGAATTTACCAAGCAAAGCCCATCACTTCATACTAGTATACACCCATTATCCCTGCAGTTACAGTGGGATCGAATGCATTTGTCAAGGGTCACTAACTAACTGTGTAGTCAACCGTGGCTCGAACGATCACCCCTTTGCAGTTCGTTCCAGGGACTTAAGAGTGTAAGTAGCTGCCTGTATGATTTATAGAGTGTTATAGGTAGAGTTTATATCTACGTACGTAAATGGGAGTTAAGGTATACGGAGACATAATACATATATTCACGCCTCTACATCCCCAATGGGATAGGCATAGACTATTGATCGCCACCAGAAACAGGTGACAAATCTCTGTTGCGTCACTCACACCTATTAATCTTCATATTCTTGCTTTTCTGTTCTTCACTACTATCTGCACCCGCCTTGAGAAGATGCCTTAAATTTGATCTGTATAAGTTCTACGCGGCCTACCCCGTCCAACTCTACCTTCCACTTTGGCGGAATAGATTATAGATATACGGAGAAAACTTGTGTAAAACCATACTTGGTGGTTATAGATTTGGTAAATAATCATTAACACCAATTGTTAAAATATCATTTACTTTAGTCGAAAAAAGATACAGCCTCTCATCCAAAACAAAAGCCAGTGAAGCTTATTTAAAGTAGAAGCAGCTAGTTCCAATGTACCAAAATCCCGAACTAGCAAGGGCTTAAACTTAATTGCTTGAAGGCCTTAATAAATACAAGTTATGAATAAATAAACGAATATTAATGTCAATGGCATACCTCTCCGTAGGAGGCTTACATTATGGCATACACTTTGAGATACGTCACTTCACTCCTAGTGCCGTGCTAGTCTGGTATTAAATAATGTAATTAGCTGCTTAATTCCTTGCATAAGATTTCATTCATTCATGATCAGCTTGTCTGAATTCACTGTTGGACATAGGCCTCCCCCAAATGACGCCACTTCTCCCTGTCAGTGGCCGTTCGCATCCATTCGATGCCGGCCAACCTGCGCAGGTCATCTTCCCACCTTGCCGGGAGGCGCCCCACACTACGTTTACTGAGACGCGGTCTCCACTCTTGGACTTTTTTGCTCCAGCATAAGATTAGATGTGAATAAATAACTAAGGTTGTTTGGAAGGTTTTGAGAGGTTGGGCTAACAAACTGTTTGTAATATATTTGGATTCAATGTCAGCACAATCCAGATAGTTATCAACTCGAGCATCATTCATATCCTTTACTTCCTTTCGGGGTGGATAGAATTAAGGAGTCTTAATTCTTCTCGGTCTCATTAACAAAGTATAGTCGATTGATTGTGATTGGATTGTGTTTGTACAATACAAATACAGAATACTGATGACTTGTTTACATACATAAATACACATAACACCTGATTCCCTGTAGAGGGGTAGGCAGAGATCACGGATACCCATTTGTCCTGATCCTGCCAGACCACTTTCGCTTAATTGAAACTCGTAAATCTTCTCATACACAGTCGGCGGTTATAGGTACTCTTAACCTCACCCTTTTTCAAAATATGACATGTTTTTAACCCATTACCCAATGGTTTCCATTTACCCCTAGTCCCTTAATTGCCTCTTACGACAAGGCAACTGGAAATGAGCATTCTAACCTCTCAAAGTAGCACACGACAATAACACATTATTAAGTCGTAACCCCAAGTTGCACGTAAGCGCTAAATTATGCAATTTGTGACGCTTTTCCAAATCACATATTGCGCAACCGTCGCGCCGATATGGTCTAGATTTAGCGCTTTACAAGAACACATTTAAAACAAAATAGCAGACTTGAGGTTTCGCAATTCAGCCACTTTCTACCATTCTATTGGTTTAAGGAGCTTCGCAAATATTAACTGTTTACCTGTATGGGCATAAGTCGATATGTTGCGCAAAAAATGTGCTTTCTCACGGTACATACAAATACGAGTATGTATTTAATGGTAGAAGAAATGGTATTTAAAAACTTTTCTTTTATTTAGCCTTTCTGTATTAAAATAATGTAATTTGATTCTATAAACATTACATTTCTTAATATAACATACGCTTCACGACTTGTGTATACACACTCCCTTTTTTATTATGGCGGGGTAGTCGGAGGCTTGAATGCCCATCTCCGAAATTTAGAAGGCATGTTAGGTATGGGTCATTCGAAGCCCGCGTATAATAAGCAGCTAATAACATTAGAATCCTCTTTAAAGCCATACCCGTGTAACCTCATAATATAAATACATACTAATTCAAATAATTCACGCTTATTTCCTTTAAAAGTTAGTAAGAGATCCTAACCTATTCTATCACATCAAATTGTCTTTACAAACTTCCATACACCTTTACATACACACTCAACCCAACTACGACCTTCAAGGGAAATGACCCTGGCTTATGCAACCACGAAGGTTAACGAAAAAGTTCTCATGTCAATCTGACAGGTGACGTTTGTTATGTCAAATCATTGTTATTCAATGGCTTTCATTCTAAATATAGATATATTGCATCATTTTAATGCATGTATGTATGAATATGCATTGTCTTTTGCGGGGTAAACAGTATGTTGAGTATACCTAAATGTAACTACCTACGTCCTTGGATCCCCGTTGGAGTCGATAGAACCTTAGCAATATAAATCTTTATTATAACTATAGGGTTTATTATGGCATTTAAATGAAATATACTGATTTGAACTGATATTTAGTTTGCCATTTCTTAGTTGATAACTACTACATTTTGATATGAAGAAAAGGAACTAATTATCTTATCTACTTTCTACAACAAAATTATAGTTATATAAAACTATTGAAGCCTGTTTCATCTAATAGTCAATACCTTGCGTGACAGATGTTCCCTATCATACAAACACTGACTATTACCTTCTCTAGAAATAGGATATACTCTGAACACACGCCTATTAAGTTCAATGCGCATATTTCTCACGACTGTCATTTGTCATCCAAAGATGGCACTTGACCAGTCACGATACATGTGATGCAAGGTCTCTGTTATAAGGCTATATGGCAAACAGGTGGTTAGTGATTCTATATATACATACGCTATTTATAAGTATACATTCATATATACGTCACATCATATACAGTATTCATATATAGTATACGTTCACATCTGTTAATCCCTTTCGGGATGGACAAAACATTGGAAGCATAATAACATCTCCTTGATAAGTTATAAGGGGTTGCAATGTCGTATGGAAAATTGGTCATTGTCAGTCCATCGTATAATAGATTTCATATACCTTTAATCTTTCAGTCGTTTCCTAAGCCATGCTGGGAAGAACGGCAGCTAGTTAACAGCAGCAAACGAGTATATGTATATAGAGTTCTGCATATATAGTAACATTCACATATGTAATTTTATCTTTAATATAGTCACGGTTACTGTAAGCACTATTTTGATGACTTTGATTGTGATAGTATCAATATGGTGGCTGCTTACTTAGTCCATAAATCAATTAATTTCATCTACTTATCGTCGCTATGTTATATTTTACGAGTTGCCGGAAAGAAATGCATATAATACTATTATACTCGTAGTTTCTTTCCAGACTAGCACGATAATTGAATAAGAAAAATTGGAATCCGTAATATGATATTAACAAATGGAATATAATATGTTGGGGTTAATATGACCTCGAAAATAAATCATAAATATATACATATGTGTAATATTTTGTTTCAGCAGACGCATAGTCATTAAGAAAGTATAATGAGAGAAAAATGTAAAAAAGTGTCATTTAAACGAGTATGCAAAATATGGCGTCTTCAACTAGTATAATATGTAGGTTATTCGCAGTTTTATTCAAATTATTAATTATTATACAATCACTTCCGTTCTTACCTAGGAATTAATACTTACTGTATGTATGTATGCTTATATAATTAAGATAGTCTGGGGCGTGAAAAGAATGCTAACTACTTGCCATTCTTCCCTGCCTGTAGTTTTGTCTTCTAAGGGATCTGGGGTGAATCGAATCTAATCGGCGATGAGCTAGAGACTTGTGTCCATTGTTTAATATAATTATAATATTTGGGACGCAAATACCAATTGATCTAGCGCCTTGTTCATTTAAGACCTGTTTTAAAGGTACTAGCCAACGTAAATTTAAGAAATATACAAGTATAAATATCCTTAAAGCTTCTTTCTATCAAGACTAAAAGTTTTCTAGCATTAACTAGGTATTTACAAAAGTCTAACACTTTTCTAAACACCTTCCTAGTCTTTCCTTATACGTCTGTTTAGAGTCTCAGTGATAGACTGGTCTTTAAAAACCATTAGCACTACCATTTGTCAAGAAAGTACCTACCAGCCTTTTAAGGATTTGCTAAATTTCTCCAGACGACAAACAAATTATAAGAATTCAGAAAACCCAAATGTATACAAATATTATAGTTACTTAAGAGTAGATATATCATATTTACTTATAGTGTTAGGAAATATTTCTATTTCTTTTTTGGCAAAAAGATTATAAATCTTATTTTATACCACGAATTAGATTTTCTTCCCTTTTTCTTTAAACTGACACGTTTTTATATTCAAATACTTCACGTAAGCTAGGTTTCAACACGATTTTTATATCTCTAAACTAAGAAAATATACACGTTTGATAATCTTAAGGTACAAACAATGTTACATGATATATACGTAAGAGTAAGACTCTAGTTGTTCTTATATCTAATATTTTCAGTTTGTAGTTGGCATACTCGTATATTCATTAACATCCCTTAAAATCTATCGAAGTGACTAGAACCTTAAAGTTACAATATCGTCTTAGTCATATTATGGGTAAACGGTTGCTAGGCCATCACCCAAAAGATTACATTGTCCCTAAATAGTCGACTCCGTGTTTTATTCACATTACAGACTATCAGACAATTAAAGATGGAACCTAAAGCAATATAATTTGACGACCTCCGTGGCGCGATCGGTTAGACACATGAACGCTACGTGAGGTCCCGGGTTCGATTCCCGGTGGAGGCAGAGTTCAGAACTACGCTTTTCTAATGCTTTCCAGTCTGGTCGTTGATTATATATGCTATATATGTATTTATCTACACATAATATGTATACATTTCTTAAATATACGTTGACTTACCCTTAACACAAGTCGTAAATGTACTTACCAAGGGACTAGTTCAATTGGTGTAATAATGTTCAAATATTAATATTAATTAAAGCTTCCACTAATCTATTCCGATGTATAGTAGCACACAGTACAGTAAGCAGTATATTCTAGTTAGAGAACAATGTCAATGAATATTCATATTGCGGTCGACGCGTGGAATAAATACAATGCTGAATTCGTACGTCCGGTAGCTTAACAATGTCGCTAACTGTACCTATGAGACAGGTGACGAAGACTTAATGAATTTACATACATCATAGGCCAGTGCTGGTTTGGGATTTAGAAAGAGTAATCAACTGTCTTCTTCCCGGCCGTAATACTAAAGAAATAGCTACACAAATTCAAAATTATTATGTTGTATAACTAAATTTAAATTTGTGCTTTTAATTTACGTACATAATTTACAGTCGCTTACAGTGAGGAAAAACATCGTGAGGAAACCTGACTATCCCTCAAGATAGGTAATAGCCAGGGTCTATACGGCGATACGGTTCACTATCTATACCGTTGGGTACTGTATATCTAGCGAAACGCGGGCTTCAAGTGACCCATACCATACATGCCTTCGAAATTCGAAGATGGGCACTCAAGCCTCTGACTACTCCACCACAATAAAAAAAGGGAATGTGTATACACAAGTCGTGAAGCGTATGTAAATGTTATTCAATGTATAAATTTACAGATACATATTATGCACGCACCTACTTAAATCCCTTTTGAGGTTGACAGAACCGTGGAGATACAATATCTCCTAGGTCATTAGCATAACTATTGCGGTTATGATCTCATATGGATCATTGGTGACAGGTCGCCAACCTATCGCCCAATAATCCTATTAACCCCTAGTCCCTTAGTCACCTCCTACAACATACTGGCAAGAAAGGTAGCTAGTTAGCATTCTATGTAGTGAATGTATGATTGGTTAGTTATATTTGGACATATACTTTGGAGTACGGAGTTCAACACTCTCATTGAGTGTGAGTAATAATGATATTTGAGAGATTGATTTATTTATAACCAAGTGGTTTTACTTAAGTGGAATGTATAGGTATTTAAATTCATTTAGGAAGTACGTGAATGGATAGAAAACAGCTGATTTATAAGTACTAAGTTCTGTTTTGAATATCTAGATAAAAGTTTTAAAAATGTGACAATATACATATGAATGGAGATTTGTTAACCTTTCTATCTACTACTTAAGGCATAGTGGTCGTGAAATGAATATGTCTCAAGTTTTCCCTATCAATCTGAATAGTCAATAGTCAGCCCTAGTATGACACTTCCTCATATCGAAAAAGGGTGTCGTTAGAAGTACCTATAACCGCCGAGTGTGTATAAGGAGGTATGAGTGTCAATGAAACGAAAGTGATTGGCAGGGGGACAGCTAGGGATCCGTAATCTCTGCCTGCCCAACAACAGGGAATCGGGCGTGATGTGTTTTATAGTATGACACTATACCCAATAGCCTTAAATACTCACTATCTGGCACTAGGTTGCATGAAGCATAAGATTTGAACCTGTGACTACCTCGTAAGATAAAACAGTCACCAAAAAGTAGTAAAGCCAATAAAATAGTCAAATGGCGTATTTAGGGAGGTCGTATCGTAAACAACCTCCCGAAACGGACTATTACGCCCACTGCCTCACGAGGTATACAGCAGTAGAAAGCTAGCGTCTGCTTAAATATTTTAACGTTTTATCACTTACGAAGTAGGCTATATACATTACGACTTTAAGCAGCTGTAGATGGACAGAACTTTGATATACATAACGATTCCACGTTTAGTATATTATAATACTAATAATATTTGGACAATATTACACCAATTGAACTAGCTCCTTGGTAAATTCATTTAAGACTTGTGTTAAGGGTACTAGTCAACGTATATTTAAGAAATATATATATTATACATAGATAAATACATCTATAGCATATATAATCAACGACCAGACTGGAAAGCAGTAGAAAAGCGTAGTTATTAACTCTGCCTCCACCGGGAATCGAACCCGGGACCTCACGATTAGCGTTCCGGCGGCTAACCGATCGTACCACGGAGGTCGTCAATTATGTAATTTAGGGTTTTAATGTAATTATATAGTATGTAATTTAGTGTCAATAATAAGAGATTTATTGATAAATGTATTCCTATAACCTACAGTTACCTTTTACAACAGTAATTACCTATTGTTACTCTACATACATATATTCAGGCCTCTACATCCCCAATGGAATAGGCAGAGACTATCGATCGCCACCTGGAACGATCCTGACAAATCTCCCTTGCTTTACTGACACCCTTTAACCTTCTCATACATGCTCTTCTGTACTTCACAGTACGTACACACGCCTTAAGATGAATGTTACTTTACAATTAATTTATTGATACTTTATATATAAAAATTTAGAGTATATATTTATATTAATGGTGTTACTAATCACAGTCTACTCCGAAAAGGATCTTAATCGTGACGTTTATACATGCTTTCAATCCACGTTTCCGCCTACATGTATTTAAATGACGTTTACAGTACAAGGAATAAATATAATTTAAATAAAAGGACACTTTTATGTTATCTAATAAAACTTCTTTAGAAAATGTTAACTGTAAGTATACAAATATATTTCTATTGTTACGACGTAATTCACCCACGTAGTAGTTTAGAATTCCCATATTTGAATATCCTTTACTGTCTGTAATTTCGATAGAAAGCTAACTAGCTACCGTTCTTCCTGGCATGACGTAAAAGGCGACTAAGGGACTAAGGGTTAATGGAATCTAAAAGCGATGGGCTAGCAGCCTGTCATCAATGTTCCATATGTGATTAAAACTCAATATTCATGCTAAAAATGACCTAGGAGATATTATTAGTCTTTGCGGTTTTGTCCACCCCGAAATGTATTAAAGGTTGTAATGTAGATCTACATAATACATATTATGTATTTAAAATCCTATAATGGAATAGAAATACAATGAAAGATAAAAAGGAATTTTTCAATACAATGCGAATTATTTAAAAATCACAAGCGTCCGTTTGTTTAGGCAGATACTTCTAAAATTATCCTTAATCAAACTATGTATTATATATAATTTATCATCAGCTATATATGTATGTAGTTACAAAAGGTTCACTATGTTCTATCCACACCTTAGAATTACGTATGTATGTATGCCCCATCTAAATCACACAGACAGATTCAGGTCAAGCGGTGTGGTACCGGAATAAATTCAGTGTATTTGTTCACTGAATTTTTGATTTATTGCCTCCGTAGCATCTGTTTTGAAATTGATTTTGAACGGTTCAACGGCCAACTATTCTTTTGTGTCTAAACTGATTACTAGGAATATGTGTCAGTGTTTATTTAAAAGTAAATATCTGGTAGTCTGTGACGTAGCTCAGTTGCTTGGGGCTTGACTCTGTATCGAGGGTACAGGGTTCAAATCCCACTTGAGCATGTACCAATGGAAACAAACTTTGATGAAATGAATTGCTATGTACATTTTCGTAATAAACATACATTTACGAATACATAGAATATTACGGTGATGGAAATCATCGTGAGCAAACCTAACTGTTCGTCGAACAGGTAATAGTTAATGCTTGTAAATAGCAACAAGGCTTACCACATTGAGTCAACAAGTGGGTTCGAGGTGAGCAAAGAATTACTACCTTCGCAATAGCGGAGAGGACACCTTAACCTCCAACTACCCAGCAAGAGTACGTACGTCGTGAATGCGTTTGTTTTTGTTGTTAATATCTAGTAACTGTAATAAGCGGATGGGTGTGCGGAGGGGTGTGGCATGCAAAATGGGGTACAATTATCTGGCTGTTGCTATGGGGTTATGACAAGTATGAGTAGTAAAAAGGAGAGTTACAAAAAGGAATCTATAAAACCAAATCGAACTGGAGGCATACTTCTCAAGGCGGGCGTTTTTAGTGTAAAGAACAGAAGAGCATGTACGAGAAGGGTGAAGCAAGAGAGTTTTGTCAGAATCGTTCCAGGTAGTAATCGATAGCCTCTGCCAAGCCTGTTGTATGTATGTAAATTTACAATCATATATATGCGTTCCCACAACAGCTTTGGTTAGATAACTGAAATAAATAAAGCAACTCTATATTCGCTACAAATCCGGATGGGTGACCAGTGCTTTAGGTATCGATAAGGAAAAACGAGAAGAAACCAATATTCATCTGTTTAAGTAAATGCATCTATCTGTTAACGGCAGTAGATACTCAAGCTCCTGACTACCCCGAAAGGGTGAACGGTCGTATGTTATGTCTAGTCTAAAGCACTTGAGCAGTGAGATGTATCCCCAGTTGATTCATGAATTGATCGCATTTCATTTCGCATGGCAATGAACTCTCCGTTACCAATGTTTGTACTGTCGACTAGTAAAGTGATGCGATATAATAAAAGTACATTTAAGTTGAACAGTTGATCAATTAATTTTGATTTCCTAAACGAATATGTCTGTATGAAATTCACGAGTAAGTAACAGGAATTGTTGAATAAAATTTGCGCTAGTATGACGCAGTAACTAATAAAGTGTTTAATGAAATTGAATTATTGCGAGTTAATCTAGCTTTTTTACACACGACAGCTACTTTTCTGTAATCAGTATCTATGGAACTACATTTTATTTATATTTGGGAAGTTAGACTAACCTACACCCTTACAACTAATAAGATTAATGTGACATTACGTTCTACTCTTGTATTCTTCAAACAAAATCACCAATGAAAATATCTATCAATCTCAAACTTCATTTATTTTTAAATGCCAAATCAAAGCAGTTGTGCGCTCACTAGTACCTCTGTCGAGTTCAACGCGGTGATGGCATGTGGGGCGCCGCTAGCAAAAAGCGTCTTTCAATTAGGTGATAGTTTTGCGATGGACTGGCATCCTGTTCCCAATTAACTCTCTTTGTAGTCTTTCTTTTGGTAAGTGGCTCACTGACTATTTTGGGTTGGAGATTAATTTTGTGAAATATATGGCGAGATACAGACGTGAAGAAATTGGCGTTTTGTTTGGTATAGCCAATAGTATACGTATATAGAGATATAGGAACATAATTTATCAGTCTTTGGCGGTGACGAGTTGATGAAATTTGGGTTCTATGTGTCTATAACAGACTAAGATGAATGCGTGGACTTCTGAATACCACACAAGTGATAACGGTTGGACAATGTGAATCTACGTTTATACGAACTCTTGGTTTTACAGGATTCATAAATAATTATATGTTGTAGGAGGCGACTAAGAATCGAGACTTAAATAAAATTTATTGGGCGATGGGATAGCAACCTGTCTCTAAAGCTCCATTATGACATCGCAACTCCAATATGCTAAACTATGATCGAGGAGATATTATATCACCGAGGTTCTGGCCACTCCGAAAGGTATTAAAGGACGTGAATGTATAAGTAAAAATTGTCAACTTTGAGTACTATTCACTACAAAAATACCAAATAAACCCTTAATTTAAGAAACTAACTAGCTCTATGATATAAAAAGGCCTTAGATTCCTTCCACCTAACCCCCAAACCACGTGACCAATAGGGCATTTAATCATTAATTGATTTATTGAGATTTATCTGCCACTCCGCCATTAGTGGTCGTTGCACCAATTGGATAATACTAGTTCTAGTTAACCAACGGAAGGACTTGTGTTGTTTACAGTACTTTATCGTTTCGCAATCGAAGCCCTTTTGTAGCTCATTGTACGGCTAGTGTGTAACTAACTAGGGGTAAAGGTTTTTACTTATTATATAGTTTAGAATAGTCAAAAGTTTAAGACTACATGAATCTTGGATAAATAAATCCGTATTTGTGGGTTTACGTACTAAAAAAGTTGATAAAGTTTATACAAGAAACATTTGCATTGCTTTCAAATTTCACACGACTATTAAGCAGACACATGAAAACATATGTTGTCATATGTCTGGGACTTAATAAGAATGCAATTTTTTTGTTGCATTTGTTTAAATGCAAATGTAATTTGTCAGCAGCATTATTCCATAATACCTATCACAACTTCTATGCTAATCATGCTTAGGATGAATTGCATATATTTGTTCAAAAGGCATGAGTAAGTAAAGGTTTGTATCAAGTAGTGGAAACAATATGAGCTGTTGATAGACAAATAATCTCATATGGAAAGTTGACTACATGTGTCCCATTATCAACAGCACATTACCTATTTACGTCTTGTATTTATAAATCTGTTCACAGGCTACTTGATTCTACTCTTTGCTGGACTGGGTTTTAAAATAAGTCTCTGAGTAAATTACGTGCTTTGTTTAAAAGTCTTTAACAGACACAATTTTTAAACACTAAGGAAATACACATACAGATAGTCAGCTTGTGTTCCCTATTTGATAGATGCTATCAAATAGGGAATAAAAAAGGTCTCTGAACAAAAAGCAGGGTTATCTAAGTGTGTTTTCAATCATTGTAAAAGTAATAAGATATTTACAAAACAATAATTATTAATTTTGGATTATTCTATACTTCATCTAGGTAATGAAGACGGAACCTTACACCCAGAATTCTTTTCTCATCCTCTAGATACACAATAGTCAAAGCCAAGTACTATTTTACTAAGTGTGTCCTTAAATATTCACTTCACTATCTATCACGTTGGGTGCTGTCTATCTAGTGAAACGTAAGCTTCGAGTGACCCATTCCTAACATGCCTTCGAAATTTCGAAGATGGGCACTCAAGCCTCTGACAACCCTGCCACAATAAAAAAGAGAATCTGTATACACAAGTCATGAAGCGTATGTTTTATCCCCAAATAGCAGAACCAACCCACTTCAAACCGAGCCCCGCACTTTGTCAACCGCCGACGTATTCGGAATGTGAGGCACGCCAAATCGAGAAACAAGCTTGACTCAGCCCTCGCCGCCTCTTACACTAACATGTTACTCATAGAGCGGACTTATTGCTTATTCACGGTGCTTGTTAAACTGGGACTTGGGGAATGGTGGTAGCTGACTGGGAGATTAGAGGGATAGTGATGTTATTGTAATTTTTTATATATATATTACTCTAATAGGTATATAGAATAATAATATTTTAACATCCTAGAACGTAATACCTTTATTCAGCATTGTATTATATCCCGTATATTGTAACTAGTCCATACAATTATCATACATACGCTTCACGACTTGGGTATACACACTCCCTTTGTTATTGTGACGGAGTAGTCAGAGAGAATATTAGTCAGAGGCTTGAGTGCCTATCTCCGTAATTTCGAAGGCACGTTAGGTATGGGGCACTCGAAGCCCGCGTTTTCACTAGTTAGTCAGCACCCAACGTCATAGGTAGTGAACCCTATCGCCGCCGTATAAAGGCACTGGCTATTACCTATTCCGAGGGATAGGCAGGTTTCCTCACTATGTTTTCCCTCACCGTTAGCGACTGTAAAATATGTACGTAAATAAAAAACACTTATTTAATGTTCATTCATTGGTACATGCTAGAGCCGGGTTTCCAACCTAGGACCTTTCCCATAAGAAGTTAGAGGTCTTATCCACTGGGCTACAGCCGCTTCAACATATTTCCGGTTGTAATATACACACATGTAACATGACTTGTAAATTTAGTACCTATATAGTTTTATAATAACATTGTTATCGATTTGCACGTGTTAGTAATAATGATGAATGTGCCGATTGCAGCCGATATTACAATTTATGGACACTTGGATCACCTTGTATTGTGCTCGAGACAATGGCATTCCTATCTGACTATTTGGAATTTAGGACTATAGACTATTCGCGTTAAGTAAATAATGATCCTAATATTTACTTAACGCAAGTTTAAACTAGCCATTGAGACGTGAGTAAAGACAAACGCGTTCACGTTTATTAACCCTGGCGGGGTAGTCAGACGTTCAGGTCTCTATCTCCGCAATTGCGAAGGTAGTAATTCTATGGACGCCTCGAACCCACGTGTTGACCAGATAGTCAGTACTCAATGTGACAGGTGGTAAGCCATGTCACCAGACGTGAGTAAATGAGAAAAAAGTATTGACCAATTGCAGACAACCGTTGTCACGTCTCATTGGTCAAATCGTGGGGACATGAAAACGTCACTATTTTCTTAATGCGAATATATTTTATATACTCATGTCTTATAACCACGAAGAGGTAAACATAACTAAACGTTCCAAAAAAAAATTACTCTATAAATATAGTTATACAAAATTAACCTAATGGAAGTTATATACAATAAAACAAGGAATTAAAACTAACTTATGGTATACGTGTTAGTAAAAATAACTTCTAAAACCCTAGTTCTTTATATCTCTTACTAAAAATCGAAAGAAAAACAGCTGGTTTCAAATTTAAGTGCCAAACTAGTACAGTGTCCTTTATATTATACCTATAAGATTAAAGTAGGTTGCGGTGTTTAGATCGCAATGAAGCGTAATTAGTCAAAATCGGGATAAATGAGGATCCTTAATCTCTGCCTACCCCTCTAGGTCATGATTAGTATGTAAAATTTAACTAAATTCCATAAAACTTTTGTCACCGGGCATCAAACCTACACCCACTTAAAGCCGTTAGTGATACGTGCTGTAGATGTTTCTAGATAACCTAACTTGGCAATTTGGTTCCTAGAAACCTATGGAATGTCTTAGGTCTTCTGGGAATTAGTACTTAGGATTCTTTCTAGGTAGCCTTTGTCAAGCTTTCTTGTTAAACACTGTTTATGTAATGTCCCGTGTTGGTATGGGGTTTTGATTATGTATGTAGCTGCTTTTGTAAGGCATCTTGATAGAGGATACTAAGTTATCTCGGCTTTTATTAGGTATTTTTGTGTACATACATATATTATATGTCTTAAAATGGATTTATATGGCGGTAATTAAACAATGACTCGGCCATGATAGGAAAGACTTAATCATTTACACTTACACATAAACACAATTTAATCTAATATTTACAATCAAACTATACAATTCCAATTTCAAAAAACAATTTTCTTCCTGAACTTACATATGTCCCGAGTCCATGTGTATTAAGGGCCCATTTTTTAAATATTGGACAATCGAAGTGAAACTCGCAGGGCATTTATTAAAGAATTAGTAAAACATATAGAATTTATTCTTAAACTTGAAACAAAACTGTTATTGTTATAAAACTTGGTCCCTCAATCCAGGTGCACACCTTACATATCTGCATACATTCTCGACAGTTATAGGAACTTTTACCAATAGTTCTCTTAGACAGTTAAATAGTCAATCTTCGACTGATATAGACCACTAATCCCCGGTTTATAGTTCAAGGAACTTGGTGGGATAGGTCAGTAAACGGAAAGGGATTCTAACAACTTAATTTTATTCAAATTTCATCGTCGTTTGTCGTTTATTCTCGTATCGGATTTAAATCAATCGAACTGGCTTAGCATGGCAGTTATTGTAGTAAATTTATGGATAATTTTATAGATTCAGATATAAGATGAATTTATATTATACTGTAAATTATGCGGTGCATTAAATTTGTAAAAAAATTTTGTTTTGGTAACATTCAGCATAACTTTCGAAGTTGTACATTTACATTGGTAATAGAGTTATTCAATCAACCAATATAGTACAATTACTCTTAGTACCTTGATCTAGGGTTATGACGTGCCCAAAAAAGACTAAAGCAAACATTTACATCAAACCCGTCACTAATAAAAAAAAATTAAACTTATAATACTTAGATTTAGAAGAATTATAAATTAAATTTAAAAACTGTTTTCGTTTTTGTATTCCATTCAACAGTAAATAATAATATTCATAAAAAATAAACACACATATTTTTGTTGCATAATTATCCTCCTATCCCATGCTATGCCTAAACCGGTGCCACCTAATCCATCCACTTGTTCCTTCGAATATTTATTTGTGGCAACACTCCCTGATTTATTTGGGGATACCATTCGAAAGAAGGATGTCACTAAATAGGGGACAATATATCAACACACCTTTATAATTTTACTGCTCATACATCTTAGTTTATTATCAGTCTACATATCACGCCGGTTCCTTATAGAGGGGTAGGCAGAGATCACGGATTCCTATTTGTCTCGATCAATTACTTTAGTACCGTGGCAGTGTATTGGCAATTGAATGATAAGTAATTGATTATTTTCTCAGCTTGTCGTAGGAGGTGACTAAGACACTAAGGGTATGCATTTTATAGGGTGATGAGCTAGCAATCCGTCTCCAATGTTATTATTTGTACCATCTGGTACAATTCGATAGTTATGATACGAGTAGGTATAAATGGGTGTGAGAAATAGTGTTTCAAGTAAGCATGCTCAATTTCGATAAAACCAAAATAGCTTGCCAACATATAAATACAGGTTTACGATCTCTGCCCACCCCTTTTGGGAAAGTGGTCGTGATTTTACAAATTTTATGACTGTTACAAACAAGAGCTATGGCATTGGGAATTGATTCAATTCAAATGCTCATCTCCCCTTTAAATAAAAGGTCTATAAATAGAGAGACATAATGCTTCTGAAATGCTCCTGTTAGTCTTGGATTTTAATATAATGTAACCAGCTGTCTTGAATGATTACGAAAGGACTTGAGATTATAATGATTATTGGCTGATGATGTTCAAAAACTAATGTTTACCTAAGGGATAAAAGTCGCGATGAATAAGCGTTTAACACAATGTAACAAAGTCTAAATTTCATAACTTTAAAGACAAACACTTTCACGACCATTAAACCTTCATCCATCTCCTTAAGTCTATGGCCACCTCGAACCCACGTAGTACCCAGATAGTCAGTACTCAATGTGACAAGTGGAACATAATAAAACTGATCGAGTATGAGACAAAGATTTCAAAATAAGCTATAATAGTTTCATACACGTGCATATCTATAAAACATTTAACTTCATTCTATATTAAGTCTAACAGAGCATATATGAGAAGGTTAACAGGTGTGAGTCAATCAAGAGAGATTTGTCAGGATCGTTCCAGGTCTCGATCGATAGTCTCTACCTATCTCCTTAGTTACATAGAGGTTTGAATGTAAGTATGCATTTTAAGTCTTAGTTCAGTATGTAAACTTTTTAAATAGCCAACAAGACTCCTTTTCGAAATGTCATTCGCCACAGTTCCTTGTGTCAAAGTGACATTGATTGACATCTGTCAGTTGGTGACAGAAACGAAACTCGTTGCACATCCTTCTTCGAGTTATAAATAAAGATATTTTCTTTAATGGTATCGAGTTTTGTCTACTTAAAAACTATTAAAGTAGGGACTGTTAAAATTGAAGGTATATTTTTAGTCATTATTAAAAAGTGATTATTTAATACTGAGCGTATTGGCTTTATATTACCACTTACAGAAATATAAAATATGCGGAAATATAACTAATAAAATACTCTTCATTTCAATATCCAACTTCAGTAAAATTTGTTACGAATCAATTTTCCAATTGTATTAATGACTAAAGTTCTTAAATATCTAAAAATCTATGTATATACACTCATGTTCCCATTACTTTAAAATCCCAATATAAATACCTCATCCAAGCCTCTACATACCCCAATAAAACACACAGTCATAACTTATTTTTACTACACAGGGTTGCCAGTAAGATTTAAAACCTTGACCCGGTTAAGTGTTGCCATGTTTGTTTACTCAAAATCAGCTGAGCATATTTACTTAGCGTGTAAAACGCAATGTTACTGGATAAACATTGCGAATCTTCAAGTATTGTTTCGAGTAGTCAGTTGGCTAACTTAGCTGTTTAAGTACATGTGTCTGTGCTAATTTGGTACTAAAAGGAATGTTAACTAGCTACCTCTCTTCTTGGTGTGTTTTAAAAGGTTACTGAAGAAAAGTTAAATGGAAGTTATTGCAGGATAGATTAAAATCCGGTTACATGCTTTTATATTGGATAACTGCGTATTAATGGAAACTAAACCGATATTATTGCTAAAAATGAATGAGAAGATATTTCGTATTCGCGGTTCTGTCCACACATTAAAAGATTTAAAGATGTTAGTGGGTTATTAATGCTAACTTTCGGGTTTCGTTAGTTAAATAGTTACTTTGATGTAAGAAATAAGTAAGAGTTTTCTTAGGCATTTTCAGGGGATGAATTTGTCATCCTCCCAATATTTCTAAAATTCTTTTCTATTTCTAATTATACTACTTTAATTATGTGACTACCCCTGCAACTATAATTACATGAGAATTGTGGTATTATGTAAAAGGTGACTAAGAGACTTCAATCTCCTTTCAAACGTACGCTTCTATAGTTCCAACATACTTATACTAAGTCTTCTGCCCTAACGGGATAGACAGAGACTATTGATATCTATTAAAAATCGTGACAAATATCTATAGTTTATAGTAAAGCTTTATTTAACAGTAGGAAAGACTTTTAAGTATATGTTTACGTGTCGTATCGCGCCGTATGGCTGCTTAACCTTTGCCCACCCTATATGGATATTAAGGTGATCTGGTATCAATGAATCACCACTGCCTACTGTGTGAGTATGAGAAACTGCATCACACATACATATACATACATACACTTTTATACATACATACACCCTCCCTATGAAGGGGTTGGCAGAGATCACAGAAACCTATTTATTTTGTCCTGCAAAACACTTTCATTTCATTCACTTACACTTCTCTTATACACACAGGGTCGCTATAGTTAATCCTAACGTCACTTTTAGTCCCGACAATATTGTCCGAAGAGAGATTATATCTCCGAGTGTTTGTCCACCCCGAAAGAGATGATAGTCGTGAAGTATACCAACTATTATACACGTATACTCATCACTACATAGTATAAAACAAAGTCGCTTTCTCTGTCCCTATGTCCCTTTGTATGCTTAAATTTTTGTAACTACGCAACGGATTTTGACGCGGTTTTTTTAATAGATAGAGTGATTCGAGAGGAAGGTTTATATGTATAATAACACCCATTAAATAGTGGAGTAGGCTATAATATTATATTTTATACCCGTGCAAAGCCGGAGCGGGTCACTAGTATACTACATAGATGTGTAGGGTTAGAAATTTCTATACACTCGTAAATATGTATGTTTAACCCTAAATCACATAAGCTAAGATTGACACATAAGCAGCTCCATTCAAATCCCCGACTAACGCCTAACAGCCTTCACGCACATCTGTCACCGCAATGTTAAGGTGTAGTTTCGCAACTCTGCCCACCCTATTTGGAAATGGGGGTCATTGCTGCAGCTCTCGACCTTAAGCGTGTGTCATGAGTGCGGAGTGTGTGGCGCGCTTTATACTTTGTTTTTATTTAATCAAGTTTTATTGTGGTGTGTAAAATAATAAAAACATGTATGTACATTATTTATGCTCCTGTGCTAGCCTGGGACGTAAAAAGGATGTTAACTACATGCCGTTATCCTGGCATGTCTTAGAAGGCGACTAAGGGAGCAGGGAGAAATTGAATCTATTAGGCGTTGGACTAGCAACCTGTTACCATTGTTCCATATAACATCGCAATCTAAACATTCATGTTAAAACATGACCTAAGAGATATTATCATGTCTACGAGGTTCAATAAACCCCGTAAGGGATTAAAGGACGTGAATGTTTATCTATATATAAAATAATATAAACATACGTTACTGGCATATACGAGTATATTAATACATAGATTACTTGCATAGTAAATTATACTCACGTTCTATTATATAGCATAAAATAACGCAAACGTATGTATATAAGAAACGTACATTCTTTAATGACTTTTACAATGGTCAGAAGACATAATATCTCCATTATCAATTTCAACAATAGCAATTACAATCGGGATTATGCCATATGGAAAATTTGTATTGGATTACTAGCCTATCACTCTACTGTATTCACCACCTACCCTTAGTTGCCTTTAACAATGTACCGAGAAGTAAAACTTATAGAATCATAAAGGATTAATGGTCGTGACAGTGTTTGTCTTTTTGTTAATTATTACTTAGAGACATATTGCCATCACAACACTATTAATTAAAATAAATTTATTATTATTTGCGGATAGCACAGTTGAATTTACATTTATACATTGTTTTATTGTTTAAAATTCGATTTATATATAATATTTTGTACATTTGTTAGCTTTCCTCAATAAAATAAGAAAAAAAATATCTCTTTAAATTTGAATTAATATGTATATTTAAACATATATAGATCTAAATTGGCTCAGAATAAAGATATTTATTTAGGTTTTTATTTTTAACTATTTAATATTGCTCTAAGAACTAAACTCTACCCCCCAGTACCTTAGTCGCCTCTTACGACAGATATACCCGTGTTGTCTAAGCTACTTAACAAGTTCTGCAAATCAGATTACTAACCAGTTCATCTTAATCAATTAGCCTGAGCCAATTTCACCATCGAAGCGCGTGTAAGCTAATCACGTAGGTTGTTAGTACATTGCAATAGATAAATACCCTGTCTACCCCTCTGAGTGCATGTAGGACGAGTGTATATGCAATCGGTGATGTCTGAAGTATTCATAACCGCCGAGTGTGTATGAGAAGGAGTAAGAATGTCCATGAAGCTAGCGTAGTTTGTCAAAATTGGGAAAAATGAAGATGTATGAGTGTCAATGAAGCGAAAGCGGTCTGTGTAAAGATATATGCTTCACAAAATGGAATGCATACATACATTCATGCCTCTATGTCCCCAACTGGATGGGCAGACACGATCAATCACCTGGAATGATTCTGATCAATCTCTCTTACTTCACGCTCACCCATTAACCTTCTCACACATGCTCTTCTGTTCTTTACACTTTTTACACCCGCCTTGAGAAAAATGTCTCCAATGTGATCTGTATAAGTTCTACGCGAGCGACCCTGTCTATCTCGACCTTCTACTTTGGCTTTATAGATTCCTTTCTAACCATCCTCACATCCATCAGCTCCATATACCTAAACTCTATTTTCGTCACGTCGTTCATACCACGACGTTCACGAATCACATTATTCCGAAACCTATCACACAATTATGAATTAAAATGTCAAAACAAAGTATAGAAGAAAGAAGAAGAATGTTTGAAGTGACATTGAATGATAGAATTAAAAATAGTGTGATAAGGGAAGGTTGCGGTTTGAAAGAAGATGTAGTGACTCAGATTGAAAAGGGCATGCTTCGATGGTTTGGACATGTGTGAATGATAGCAGATTGACAAAAGGAATATATGTATATGAGTGAAGGCGGTTACGTTGGGGCCGGCCTAATAAGACTTATAACAGTCAGATAGACGCTATATTAAAAAAGGTGACGTTAGGAGTACCTATAACCGCCGAGTGTGTATAAGAAGATGTATAAGTGTCATTGAAGTGAAAGTGGTCTGTCAGGATCGGGACAAATGGGGAACCGAGATCTCTGCCTATCGCTCTACAGGAATTCAAGCGTAATGTGTATGTATGTATTATGTTATAAACACAAAGTAGACTTACCCAACCAGAGAGGTGGTCGTTCGTTGTTCGTAAAAGGGCTGCCACTATCACTTCACTCAACTTCACGCATCGTTAGTACTCGAAGCACTTCACTCAATCGACACTTATTTTTAAGTTTACTTCATTAAACCTGCAACAAAGAAAGAATATTAAGTTATTCAAAATACAATTTTAATAGATTAAATAATTAAACAAAATAAAACTAAATATGTAAGTACAAATTAAACAACGTACAAACTTAAATCTAAAAAAAGTAAATATTTACACAGCGCCACTAGTGTGCCGAATTTAGCACCCAGAAGCAAAAGCCCCCAGCACACTAGCAGCGTTGCCCCGCTGGATAGCCAACGACAACCTCTGGGCCAAAAAATAATTTTAATTACCAGGAAGAACTGTCTATGTCAGGTTAATATTTTTGAGAGACTCGCGATTTTTATTCATTTTACAAGAAAACGAAACTTATCTTAACGTCGCGTCGGGTAGCAAAGGCAATTACTTTCTTTATATAATATACGCCATAAGTCCCGTTTTATTGTAATATGGAATATTGATTGTCTCTCATTATGAATAGGCAATAGTCAGTGCCTGTAGATAGCAAGCTAGAATAAAACCATTGGTAGAAAATGCAGACTATTCAGTCACAAGTGGATAGATGTGATTAAATAAATGTGCTTTTCAAAATTGTGAAGTTGGACAGGCACCATCTTAGCGACTACCCCGCAGGGGATAATAGTCGTAAAGCGTGAATTGGATCACCATCTATCACTAATGTTTGTATAGGGTATCATGTGCTTTTATTTTTTTTATATTAATAACTGTCCAGCGATTGACCCCTATCTCACCTGATGGTAAGTGACGATGAGGTCGATGATGTAACTCGCTGGTCCAGTAATAGCCTATTCACTCTAGCCTTAGAGATATAATTGTTTTCTTTCTAGGATGCCATAGGGCAGAATAGGTATTTTTCTGTGATTATCTTTATCTACAATCTAGACTCTTATATCTTTATATCTAAATGTTTATTTTATGTCTACTTCTAGTAGAATGGACATTAATGTATATGTTTATATACTTAAGTTACAGCCACACTCAATCTCAAAATCTATAGAGCGGTAACTTGAAAAGAGACCGCGGTTAATTTATTTGAAACTTGTGCTTAATCTCTGGAAATATCTATTTTACGGCTCACTAATGAATGTGTAAGAAAACATATATCTATGTGGTTAGTTAGTGGTTGATATGAAAGATCAATGCAATAGATTTTAACGACTCTCGGAAACAGGTATTAATAGGTACGTATAAAAGAAAGAGGTTCCGTGTATTTTAAAGATTAAGCTAAGGCTTACAAAAAAGCTTCCACAACTTTGTTTTTTATATTAAATTCATAAAAAAGCCAATTATGACTTGCAGACTATTCAGCAATATGTTATATTGTATTTCCATTACATTATTTCAAAGCAATAGAGTAAATTAAATAGAGCAAAGCAAATTACTTAGTTTTTAAGCATTTATGAACTTTAAATTTATTTTGTCGAAGTTAGAAAGATTAGATTGAAACAAAATGTGCTGTAAACTTAAGAATGAAAACACATTAGCACAAAAAAACTGTTAAAAATTACAACCGTTTAAAAATTACTATAACCAAACAATATAATATTAGTAACATAAAACAAAAAGATTTCAAAATTTCAAATGACTGTTTACAATATTTGTACGCAGTATCCTAATCAACCAACCAAAATCAGCGTAAATCAAATTATGTATGTAGGCTACTTGTTTATATATCTTGTTTTTAATGCAGACTTGTCAACACTATTCTACTATTCTATATAAATAAATTTGTAAGGTTAAACGTAACCCTTGCTTATGCATAAAAATAACACACTCAGGTCCAGAATTCCCAAAAGAGTGGACAATATATGTATAACTTGAAACACTTATGAAATCCTTCTCTCTATAAGTAACGAAGAAAATTAAAAAAAGGACGCAGGAGCAGATACATACATGAATTGACGAACGATCAATCCTCTGGGTAGTCAGAAGATTCGAAGCTCACATTTTACCACATAATCAATGTCAAACCATGTCACAGTTTACAGAAACTGACTATTTCAAGTAATAGGCATGTTTTCTCACGATGTTTCCAAAGCAGTATTAGTAGTAATGCTATAATGTTTAGGACAGTATTACACCACTTTAACTAGCCCCTTGATAAATTCTTTTAGGACCTGTGTTAAAGCTACGCGTAAACAATTGCATTATATGATTATATTATAATCAAGAACCCGACCGGAAAGCAGAAATAAAGCGTACTTCTTAACGTTGCCTCCACCGGGAATCAAAACCAGTACCTCACGATTAGCGTTCAGAAGGTTAACCAATCGCGCCATGCAGGTGGTCAATAAGCACTATTATATAGCTTTCGAAGTCAAATAACTAGCTACCCCGTTTAAATCCCAGTACGTAACCATAGTAACGACTGTAACTCCAAACGGCATAAGTGCGTTTTTGAGATTTCTGTTCCCATACATTCTGCTGCTAAAAATAATCGTCCAGAATGGTCGACAGACATTGTTTGCCACTGCGAAACATTCCGTTCCGTTAGGCGTCGGCAGAGATACGAAACACTTATCAACAGTAACGTCCTTTAATCCCTTTCAAGGTGGACAGAATCTTGGAGATATAAATTCTTCAAGATTCTGTTTAATATCGTAATGGCACTATTATGGAATATTTTTGACAGATTGCTAACCCATCACTCAATAAAGACAGGTCTTGAAGATAGGCAGCAGTAGAACTTTGTTCATGTTCCTAACATCTGAATAAAAATGTATACTGCACTATAGAACATCCGCTCCGTAGATTTCCGCCGAGCTGGACGCCATTTGGGATTTCCACGGCACACACTAATTGACTGACATTTAATTGTAATTGGGAATTTTAATATTATAACTTATACGTTTAAAACATTTTTCTTATTTAGTTTTGTTTTGCATAATTATTCATAAATATTATTGTGTCATTTATTGTATTGTGGAGTTTCAATAAAGGATTATTATTATTAATATGTATGTTTATATATACAATGTAATAGTAGTTATTTTGGTAAACTGACTTTGAAACTTTCAAATTATTTTCTAGCGTAGAGATAGCAACTATAGTTTTTTACTAAAAAAAACTTAATTGACAAATCCTTTTCTCTTAAAATTTTTATACCTAATCAGATATCCCGAAGCTTTTGTACATCTCCAAAGTTCTGTCTACCTTTACAAACATTCAATCCGTGTTATTACATACATAGTAACAATCATCGAATACTAAGTAAACAAAAAGTGCGAACACCTTTTCAAAGAGACGAGGTGTGAATTGAATTTCTCAATGTGACACGAAAGGCTTATAACTTACTCTTCTATTAGCGTGAGGTTGATAAAAGATGTTATCTCAAATTGTCTTTTGGCCCACAAACTCTTCTGACCCACTTTGGTATTTATGCTGTGAAGTACCAACTTAAACTTACTTATATGTTCTCGACTCTATGTCCGAACCGGATAGGTAGAGTCTATGGTAGTCTATTATTGATATCTATTAACCTTTACATGTGTGCTTTGCTGTTTTTTACTCTCTATACATACATATATACGCATCATACCTGATTCCCTTTACAGTAGGCAGAGATAATGGATACTCATCTGTCCCGATCCTGACGAACCACCTTCGCTTCATTGTACACATATTATGGTAAAATCCTGAACTGTGTGTGAATGTCAATTGAATCTATTAGGCTTTATGCTAAAAGAATCTGATAAGATGTCGTATCACCTAGGTTTTATCAACCTCGAACTTAAAAATGTTGCTTGAAATATGTTTGAATTTGTTTATTTAGTCATAGTAACTGTCGCCATTATTAATCATATGCATTAATAATTTAATATAAATAAGACATTATTTCCCTCTTTTCTATTGATAAATTGATCGACTTGTATGACATGTGGAAAGAAAGGGAACTATTATGTACACACAATCTTTATATATCTTTCTAATAGGTCACTCCACGTACCTACATACACCACGATGTTTTTCCATGGCTATTACCATACATTTACCCAATATGTTGACACTCTGATGTACGACAGTGACACATATTCGTGCATTCTCAAACACTTACAACGGTACCCAAATTTATAGTAAACGTTATAACTGTATTATGTTTATATTAGAAGAAATTATTGAGTTATTTTATTAATTATGGGCATTGATCACCGGTTTGGGTTTAAATGGAAAATTTTACGTAAATTAAGTTGAAAAGTGATATAAAATAACCAGTTGGTATGGAATTAAATGATAGAAGTGTATGATATTATATTTGAGTCTTTGTATGGTTTATAAATTAGATAGAGTACATCATATTATTTAACCTGATTTTCAGTAAAAATAAAGGTATAAAGGAGCTTTGAATGTGTCGATGCCTACTAAACTATAAAAACTATAGGAAAATTGATTACAAATTCTGAAACTAGGCGGCGAAATAGAATTGTATCAATCAATACTTAAAATATTATATAGCTGTAGAAATGTATCAAAGTTCTTCTTTACAAAATTTTCCATAGAATATTCATACTATATGTTAAATACAACAGGTGTTAATCTATTTTGATCACATTAAGATCAAGATTCACAAAAACAAACCAACACAATAGCTAACAATAATCAAGGCACTACTAACCTATATACGCCGACTGTGTGTGCCGAGCTTTTTGTGACTAATACTCAGTAAATCTAAACGGTATACGTTAAGGATAGGAATAACAATTTAAACTGTTTACATCTGTTTTATATTGGTAGATATATTCTTTATTTCTTATATTATTTAAATCTAAACGTAAACTAGTATAGAACAAATAAGTAAAATTTTGTATCTCCATCTCTATTTCGTCTTATTATGAACATCACGACCATTTTCCTTTAAAGTAGTAGACAGACATCACGAGTCATAACTCATCTTAATCCACTCATTCATTCTATACGAGGATTCATCTCATCTAATATTACCCCTTAATTCATTGCGAGGATTTGTTTCTCCCACTCCACTGTCCACCCCCTAACGATACAGTAATTCATACTAATTGGACAACAAACCCAGCACCTTCGTTTGGCAATCGCTAAACCCACCCACGAACCCAAAATCACGTGTCTATTTATAACAGGCGAGTGTGAATCAGAGTGTAAAATCAGATGAGCTTACGTGGATCCATATTGTTGGCGTTATATAACTGTGATTAACGTATTTGTTATTACATACACATTACATCTATCTTATGAAAGCGGATGTATGTAGCGTGAAGAACAGAAGAATGTGTATGAGAAGGTTATTGGGTGTGAAGCTATTCCGTTGAGAACGAAAGGCGTGAATATATGTATGTAATGTTATGTACTTATAAGTCATAATGAAGTATATAAGTTACTGAAACGATGATAAGAAAAACTAGGAGAAAAGTTGCGCGAATTTTATTATGACGGTCTAAGATGTAAGACATAAGAAATCAACAAACAATTATAATGGATAGACCATAACCCTAAACTACGCAAGAAAAATTAGTAACTTCTTCAGTTCATATTCGGGGTACACAGAAGCTCGGAGACTTAAAAACAAGTCGTTTTTCACTCTTAGCACTTTTAGGTTTAAGATATCATATCGAACTATCATAATAGGTTACTTGTCCATTGTTAAACAGATTCCATTTACCCCTGGTTCCTTAGGCACCTCATATCACTTGCCGGTAAGAACGGCAGCTAGTTAGCATTCTTTTTACAAAATTCTTAGTTAAATACCGGCTATAAGACAATGTATAATATGTACATATACAAGCCATAAACCAAAACAAGATAAATAACTATTATATAAGCCATGTAATAATCGAACCCAGAACCTTCAGAAACCAATCAGCCCATCGATCCACCGAGGTCACAGCAACAGGTACCTATTGTTATAAATAGCTTCACGCCATGATTCACCGCGTAGGTGTACGTGCTTCGCGGTTTACGATCACATTCGAACCACGGTCTGAGTGACCCAGTTTGGGATTCACTGGAATAATCCCAGATATCTGTCTATCCTGACGGGAAATGGGTGTGTGTATGTAGGGAGTCCAGAATCTGGTGTTTGAGGTTTGAAAACTTGTATTTTGATGTTTTTTTAAGTAACTGTCGTGACTTTAGTTTTTACTAAATTATATTTAATTACATCTTGGTCAGGTTAGATGTGAAGACATTTTCTTAGCATTTTGTTTTGACCATATTTTTGGAATTTTAAGGGTCAGGTCAATGCGTTTTCTAATATCATATTTTTATCAAACCAAAGAAAGGAAAAATACGAGAAATTTCAGTTTTTAACATTGCATGAAGCCGTTTTAAATTAGTTTAAAAAATAAGCATTTCATCAGAATGATAATTGACATTTTTGATCAATAGAAAATTTCAAAGCAATCTTTCATCAGTTTCCCTTGACTCGAGTTAATTTTATATAGGGCAACACTGTATACATTAGTAACAAATTACTCCAGGCAACCTTCAAAATTTATAAACAAATCGTGTAACGGATGGTGTCGACATACCTCTGAATATTTTAGTATCACGTACTAACAGCCCATATACATATCGACCACAGCTATTAACAAAGTGGGATCTACATTTTTCCGATTTTCGGTTTATTGCATCAAAGGCCTTAAAATGATATTATCTACAACCCCACAAAAAATTATTACCCTAAAGTTAACAGTTTTTGTTTTTTGAGGTTAACAAAGCTGGATCTGCTGATTCTGCACGGGTAATAATGTTGCAGAATATCTTACGATTTTATTAACGGGGCGTGGGAGGGCTACAGATGCGTGCGCGCGGGGGGGATCTGCCATATCGCACCTTGTTATTGGGCCATTATAATAAATTTATTAATTATGTGAGACCGGGTCATATCACGATAAATTTATAAAGATATCTGATTACCTTTATTTTGCTCGACGACAATTTTTTTCCGACAACAATGAAGTATGTGGCACATCCAACAAAGAATTGCCATCAAATTCCGCGGAATATTGTGGGTTGTGCCACATGCGACCAAATCCAGAAGTAGAAGTTCCGATAATATTGATGTATGTGCCACATCCGACCAAAACGAGAACTTAAAGTTTCGGTAATAATGATGGATGTGCCATATCCAACAAAATCTATGTCATAGCTAGCAGCTAAGAATGTTGTATGTGCATTTTAACACATTTGTAGTTATTATTTTTTTGAAATACATACAACACCACTTACAGTTATTAAAATAAATATACTTTACCAAATCTGGTTGAGATACATTGACTTTTGTTCATTTTATACACATTCCAAACTTTAAACGGCCGTCCTGTAAAGTAGCCATTTTGCAGATGCAACATTGTTAATAGCTGCGGTCGATATACTCACGCCTTTACGTCCCCAACAGGATAATCAGACTATCAATCACCTGGAACGATCTTAAAAATTCTCTCTTGATTCACTCACACCCATTAATCTTGTCATACATGCTCTTCTATTCTTCACACTACGTACACCCGCCTTGAGAAGAAATGTCTCCAATTTGATCTGTATAAGTTCTACACGGCCTACCTCGTCCAACTCTAACTTCCACTCTGGCTTTACACATATATATACATAAATATACATCACCCTAGTTTCCCAATAGTGTAGTAGGTGAAATTCACAGATATCCATTTATCTCTATCCTGACAAACTACTTTTGTTTCATATTAGTCCCATACTAGTCTAGGTCGTAAATAAAATGCTAACTAGATGCCGTTCTACCCGTCATATCGTAAGAGGCGACTAAGGGACTAGGCGTAAATGGAATCCATTGGACGATGAGCTAGCAAACTGTCACCAATTTTTCCTATAACACATCCTCATATTCATGCTAAAAAATAACCAAGGAGATATCATGTCTTTGAGGTTCTGTCCAACCTGGAACGGATTTAAGGACGTGAATGTATATGATATCCGTACACCTCCTTATACACACAAGGTGGTTACAGGTACTTCTAACGTAACATATATTAAACAAGCATAATAGTTAGCATTATAACCGTACTTCATACTGTTATTAACTGCACTTAAGTACATAGAATTACTAGAGATGTAGAATTAGTAGAAGAGTAAATACTCAGCTTGGGTAAATGTACTTAGCAAATACTCTACTACTTAGGAAGTACTATGTTAATATATTAAGTCAGTTAATCTTATAAGTTTATTTTTATAGTGAATATGTTTAAATATATCATTCGTTTTACAGGATCGATAATAGAGATCTGATCTTCATCTACCCTGTTTTATAGTAATTTAATATTCCTAGAACATATCAATCTCTAGAATCTAATAATCTAGATAGGTAATATCTAGAATAAGAAAGAAAGAAGGTATAGGTCTGAAACAACCTAACATAAATACATCTTACTAGATTAATACGTAATTCTTAAAAGCTTATGTTTAAACGCCTATCAAAAATACTGTTTTGCGCTCCAAAATAATACAGTCCCAACCCAAACGTAACCTTTGCTATATTTTGGTGTACATTTTGTACTTTTTGACGAGCTTTGAATTATTTTCCATTCTGAAACCTGTATAATATAACTAAGATGAACTTTGAGCCTTTATTTTTGATTACATTCCGGTTCAACATAAATAGATTATAGTTGTAATAAAATGTAAAACATCGTAAAACTAATATCTATTTCATATTGGATCGTGAATTACTAACAAGGAGTATTTTGTAAGGAATATTTTTAGCATCACTCTACAGTACCATTCTGAGCAGCTAGATAATATAATAATAATATTTTTAAACACGAATTAAACTAGCCCCTTGCTCCCTTGCTACTAATAGACATACTATATTATATACTAAGGACATACTCAGTACTTGTTGGTTAATAAAAACAGATAAAATTCAACGTATAGCATTCCATATACATGTATGTGTGTGTATGTATATATATATATATGGAACGCTATACGTTGACTATATATATATATATATACTATAGAAAGATAAATACATATATAGCTTATATAATCAACGACCAGACTGGTAAGCAGATGGAGAGCCTAGTTTTTAACTGAACCTAAATAACCTAGTCCCGTTGCTTACTAATAGCTAAGTAGCTGCCTTTCTTGAGGGTTCACTGACCGGTTAGCAGGCCACTAGGTTCTGTTTATCCTTTTCGGGTTAGCTACCGAAAAGTAGGCAGCATAGTTTGAAAGATAAGAATGATTAGCAGTAAACAGTTTTTTTGTTATAGTTACGGAATTCCTGGGTCGTGCAAAGAATGCTCCTGATATGTCGTAGGAGGCGACTAAGGGGTAAATGGGACCAATGGGGCGATGGGTTAGCAACCAGTTACTAATGAACCTTATGAAATCCCAATATTCATGCACACATATTCTTCCCATGCAAAAAGAGATTAAAAGACGTGAATGTGTACGAATAACAATTCATAATTAACAAAAAACTTTTATTTTTGTATTTTAAATTTTCGTATTTCCATAAAGAAGCCAACCAAAATATAACTAAAACATATTTTGCTAGTAAAACCTACAAACTTCCTAAGTCAATTACATACCAGTATTTACTCATTACCAAACCTCATTACCCCATACCTAGCTAGTCAATCGCAAAATGAGATAATGACATTTGCCTAAGGCTACGATTAATGGCATTATTCCATGGAAACCAATAGCTGTCATATACCGGCTTAACATCACGAGAAAACGGTTCTACTTGAAGATTACTTAATTTACATACACATCACGTTACTCTGCAGAGGGGTAGGCAGAGATCACGGATCCACATTTTGTCTCAATCGTAACAAATCACTGACAATTCTTTTTCTCGTTATTGACATCCATATACCTTCACACTCGGCTGTTATTCCGCGGTGTATTAACTTGGTACATTTTGTGTGATGTATTTACTATACGGGTAAATACAATTAATACAAACAAATTACATACAAATACAATACAACAACAAATTTAACTACATTATAGAAATGTACATATAACACAAAATTTAATGTTGGAAGATTAATTTAGTTTTACAGCAGATATATAAGAATCAAAGTATGACAACTTTAAGTATAAATAGTTAATATTTGTTTTATCATGATGTAACGTATACACGTTAATACAATATCAAGTTAGTAAACCCAACAATATTATTATTGTATTGTTTATGTACATTAATAAATAAATATATACAAAGTACAATCATCCACTCAAACAGTACATAGTAGATAGAGCCCATTCATTGAAATCCATCCTAATCCCGTTCAAAGGTTCGTCTATTCCTGTCTGCCTGTTGGGAATGTCAACTTTTGCTTTTTAATTTGTCCCCGGCTTCCTGCATCCATTTTTAGGACTCGGCCGATGCTCCGACGAAAGACGCGATCAGGAAACGTCCAGTCTGTGCTTACTACAATGCTAACTAGATGCCTTTCTTCCCAGTTTGTCATAGGCCAAAAACTATTTTACAAATAGGGATCCGTGATCTCTGCCTACCCCTCTACAGGGAATCAGGCGTGATGTGTATGTATGTATGTTACTGTAGGCCGCTATTTACTATTTTATTTTTGCACTATTTTAGGCAGGTCTGTGTTAAAGGATTATATTGAGTGATGGATGAATGTATTATATGACTATATGTGAGTGAAGTGGAAGGGCAGTTACGTAGGAGCCGGCCCAATAGGACATATGACAGTCAGATAGACGCCATATTGGAAAAGGGTTACCAGTCTTGATCATTTTTCTATAGAGGAATATGCATAGTTCTTAGAACCCTATCTTTCTTATTCCTATTATCAATCCTATGATTTAAACTTTTGTTTATTCACTCGTTACTAATGATTTCAACGATCAAGTATATATTATGACTTCGTAGTACTATCTGCCTAGTAGGATTATAGTACGCGAACACATACTTGTAAGGTACCTATCCAAACCCATTTATCCCTTCCACTCTCTCAAGAAACGTCTCCTAGATTCTATCCACCCCAAAATAGTCAAAGGGCGTGAATATACGAGACAGGTTCAAAGGGACAATGCTCCAGTTGAGAAACACGTTTTGGAACATCATTAGTTCACTATCCGTCTGCGACTGTCATGGGCGATTTTCATAACACTTTTCGGGCTGTTCCTAATCTATTTTTCGGTTACGAACATGAATGACCGAAATTGAGGTTTGTTAGAAATGAAGGCACGTTTTCTGCTAATTTGTTTTGAATGATAATTTGTTTGCACTCCCGTGCTAGTCTGGGAGGTAAAAAAGACTTGCTAGCTGTTGTTCTTACTGACATGTCGTAAATCTACTATTTTATCTATTTGGCGATGAGCTAGCAACCTGTTTTACATGTTTTATATGACATTTCAACCCTTATATTCATGCTAAAAGCGACCTCGGAGATATTATCATGTATCCGGTATGCTCTACCACGTATCACGTTGGATACTTGTTGAACACTCAACCTGTGACTACCCCTAAGTACTAGAGTCGTGATACCATATTTATGAATAACATGTTTATGTATTTATAAGGTGATACACTCACCACGTGTATGATTGGTTATAAAAAGTATTTATAATCTATGTATAGCTTAAAATGTCTAGATAAAAAACAGGTAAACATAGCAAAATATCCGTTACTAATTACAATTTACAATGATTCACTTCTTGTTCTGAGAACAATTACTTTTGTACCAAATTAATTGAATAGCAACTTCAATTGTTGTTCAAGTAGAAACACATTGTTAACTAAGAGCCACAGTTAAACAGTCTTTTAGGGTAGACATAGACTTGAGACTAAAAATAATTAAGAGATTATTCAATATTACCAAATAGTCACACAAAAAGCAAAGATTGTCGTGATCTATTAATATCCGATGTTAGAATTATTATTACCAATACATAGAAATACAAATTTTACATAAAAACATAAATAATACACTCGTTTCCCTGTAGAGGGGTAGGTAGAGATCACGGATCCTAATCCCTATCCTAGAACGACTATTACCTATCCAGAGAAGGACAGATTTTACATACATACATAACACACCCGTTTCCCCGAAGAGAAATAGGTAGAGATCACGAATCCTAATCAGTCCCTATCCTGACAAACCACGTTCGCTTCATTGACACTCATACACCTCCTCATACACACTACAGAGAGATATGAGAATTATTCCTCATAGTATTTTTTCCGTAATATTCGCAATAAACACATAATTCCTTGCCTGTAAGAATTATACCGACGTATACTACCTTAGTCATCTCTTACAAGATTCTTTAGCAACAATAAATCTTTACATTCATCCGCTTATAATGATATCGCCATGGCAACGAATAACAAGTAATTGGCAGACCGCCAAAAAACGCGACTCTCATTTATTATTAGGTGACATAATAAAACAATGGTGCAACTTGCGATTTTCACAAAAAATATGTTTCCGAGATAGTTGGGATTTATTGTGATATTCACCTTTCAGTTTTTTTAGTATAACTAGTATACAGTTTTCATCTTTGGAAAAACGTATCAATATTTAGACTTTTTTCATAACTACACATGTAAATATATTCCTGCCTCGATTTTCCAAATGAGATAGACAGAGTCTGTAAAGCACCACGTTGAACAATCCTGATAAATCTCTCTTCTTACACTAATTAACCTTTCCAAGCTTGTATTATTAAGCATATTGAGAAGTTATTAGTAATGATGATCGCAAAATCTTCAAAGATACAAAACAGTCTTAATTATTCGTATTAACTATTGGGACTAAATTTATTACGAACTTTAGCTTCTTTGTTATTTTTCTATCCTATACAACATATCCTGTCATGCAGAATAACTAATAAAATTTAACTTAAACCCTTAACCACTTACGGCACATCGGAAAAATCGCAGCTGGTTACATTCTATAAATCCCACACTATCACGGTACTTTGTTTGTATGCATTCTTAAGTGTCAGTTGATGCACTTATGAAGAAGCTCTGAAGCTGGGTCAGACAGCTTCCTTAGCCAGAAATAGATCAAAAGTTCTGCCCATAAATCTAAATTAATTTATAGTTTTCGGTTACAGTTTGCGGCGTCAGAATGAATGGTTGGGAAAGAGTAAATAAGGTTTTGGTGTAGTGTGTAACGTACTTACGTTCTTTCATGCCTTTCGGACTGAATAAATAAATAAAAACAATCTTATACACTAGTGTAGAACTTTGTATAGATTTCTTCTTGGTAGCTTTGAACTTAGTGTTATTTTATTGATACGGAGTAAAAGTACTATTGTTACATATTCAACTGAGAATTGAAACAGGAAGTTTTGACACAATATCATATGTTTACTATCCATTCGCTTCTTAGAATCCACATCTACCTCAATCACAACCATCTCTCATACTTCTAAATCTAAATCGTATTACATATAAAATCAAATGCCACACTGTAAAAATCGGAACAGGTACACACAATGCATTCTAACACAACCCGATAAAACTGCCAACAATAAAGAACTTAAGGTCCCACTCTGCATAGTGATTTCCTATAAAAACAACAAGAACGCACTTCCTAATCGCATTCGAGAGGCGGCCCTTATGAATAATGCAGGCGATCTGTGCTTGGTAACCCGGACAAATTGAATGAGTGCCTACGCCAAAAATGGATCGGGTTACATTAGGCACGGTTCTTGAGGGGCAATGAGGAAGAGACAATGTGAATATTTGTTTACCTGTTCTTTAAATTATCTGTTACTCAGTCTTTTCGATGTGTTATGAGGGAGACCTATGTTCCGTTGGAAATAACATCTGTTGCAAACAACTCTAACTGATACATGTTTGTTCTTTATCTATTTACACAAAACTAAATTTACATTACGTGAGAAAAAACTTTGCAGAAGTATAGAGCATATTATATGAAACGATTCAGTAGTTCGTATAATTAATCGCCTAATTGAAAGATGATGCAATATTCCAAATCTCATATTAATAATTATTAATTTACAAATATATAAATTGAGATCACTAGGTATTAGCATAATACAAAATATGTATATCCTCTTATCACGATATTATGCAAATAATTGCAATATTTTGCATTTGATCTGCGATGCAATTACGTAAGAATTTTGGTAGCTGTTTTTTATTCACTCACTCACTTTTTTTCACTCACGTATTCATATTTCATACTTTGCATATTTAATTTATCCATCACAGCCTGTTCAATATGCTAAAGGTGACCTAAGAAAAATCATTTATATTCAAATGAAATAAATATTTACTATTTGTAAAAACACTGTTTTTAAATAAAAGTGATCATTTGAATCATTCTTCTTCATTTAGTCTTTTAGGACATCCAAATATATTCGTTAATTAGTGTATCAATTTATAACAAGATTAATTTTACATATTACAAACACAAAAATTACAAGTAAATCATTAACTAGATTAAATTATATCGATATTATATACAAAATTAACATTAATAATAAATTTGAGCAAGATCGCTGTTATATAGTGACCCATTTATCGTAACGTATTTTAATAGTATTAGCAATAACAGTAATCAAATTATCGAATGATTATGAGAAGGTGTATCAATGACAATGAAACGAAAGTGCATTTTTAAGATCAAAACATGGGGATCCGTCATTTTTGCCTACTCTTCTACAGGGAACCGTTCTTAATTAATACATATGTATTTCTGAAAAGCCCACAATAATTTACATATCTCCCTTTACGTACCTCCCTTTTTCCCTGCAAGAGACCACCCTAACCTAGCTAAAGATGTCACCTCGCAAACCGGTCCATCTAACAGTCCGTCGGCATTTACTCCATTCTTGTCGATTAATGTTAACACCATTAGGTTATCTCGTCTGTGACTCGTTGCATTCCTTTGCATGGCTAATGCTTACTAATTTGTGTGCACGCTCGAGCCTAGACTATCGGATTTAGCTGGATGGGTGGTCATAGTGTGTGGTGAAAACCTTACTGAATAAGAGACAAATATGTATATGCGGACTGTATGCTTTTTCTGAATAAAACACTATATTATGTAGTCATATATATACATTTGCGTCCTTTGAAGCGTTTCGAAGTGGGTAAAATCTCCTAATTATATAACTATTATAGACGAATTACATATACAAAGACAATCATATTATACCTTAGTTAAAGTTATATAATAATGCTGCCATCTTATCGGAGCTATTTATACTAAAAATAATGAAAAGTGCATTAAAAAAATTGAAATATACACCAAAAGTATAGCTAAACATACAGTAAAAGTTTGGTTAGGGAATGTATTTATTTGATATTCATTAAGAAGAATACTAATACGGTAAAATTGACCGAAAACCAGCCAGTCAAGTCTCCGACGCGACGTTCTATCTACCCGAAGAGTAAGGAAAGAACTTGAGTATATGTCTGTATTAATTTATGCAACAATTGCAGTCTCCGTTACCTCGGATGTCCTTCCTTAACTTTTGAATGCAAGGTTTCGTGCGCATGCGTGGACGGCAGTGGGAGTCTCATCAACATATGTGTCGAGTATTTTGGCCGACTGAGGTGGTTCAGTGACTAAGTCAAACATACATACATATAGACAAAAGACAAAGAAAGACAAATGCGTTCACAAGCATTAATTTTTGCAGGGAGAGGTTCAGGTGTCCATCTCTGCAATTGCGAAGGTAGTAATTCTATGGCCACCTCAAACCCACGTGTTGACCAGATAGTCAGTACTCAATGTGACAGATAGTAAGCCATGTCGCCATTTACAAGCAACAATTACCTGTTCGGGGAACAGGCAGGTTTCCTCACGATGTTTTCTCTCACCGTAGTATAGTAATACATACATATATAGAAACATATCTTGTCTTTCAATGTCTTACAGGTGGAAAAAATTCGGAAGACATTGTATAGCTTGGTTGCCTTAACTATCAGGTCCTTTAATTGCCTCTTAAAAAAACGAAAAACTAGGGAAAAGGCAGTTTACATTTACTCTTAAAGTCACATGGGACTACTATGAATATGTTATTAAAATATATTCATAATAAACTGTATGGTTGATACACTAATGCAAAAATAATCTTAATATTCTTGTTTACATGTATTTCATGAATATGAATTTTGAATTGAGTGATGCGCTTACAACTAGCAAGTCCTTACTAATTTTATTACAGAACGTTAGACAAAAAACAGAAAGATCTCATATATGAGCATATATTTAAGTCCTTTTATCCCGTATGAGGTACACTAACCTTCAAAAACACCATCACTATGCAAAAAACATAACTAACAATTAATAATAATTCATTTTATACCCATTTACACCTAGTACCTTAATCACCTCTTACAACCTATCAAAACAATACCTATCATTCTATTTAGTTCCTAGACTAGCCCCAGACTTTACACACAAAACACAACATATGTTCCCGAAACACCAAAACAAAACACGAATAAAGATTCCCCGAATCATTTGTTTGTCCAAACAAGTAGGTCAGAATGAGATCAATGAATTAGTTGCCAATCTGCTCGGCTGATGCAAAAAAGCAAACGGCCTAATTCTGAACGTGTTTGAACTGTCTGCCGTTAAAATAGGACTGGTCGTAAATAGAATGGACTTCTGGAAAACACATACATACATATCATATAAGAGTTCGGTGTAGTTCAGTCGTTGGGGGCTCTAAAACAAAATCTCAAATCTAAAATGAAAACATCGTCTGGGTCACTTATTAGCATGTATATTGGACTTTAAATGTCATATGGAATATTGGTGACAGGTTGCTAATCTATTGCCTAATAGATTCCATATACCCTAGTTCCTACCAAATTCCAGACTTTATTTTTAATATAAGTACTCGTAAAAAAATATTTGCATAATTTAACTATGGTGAAGGAAAACACTGGAAAATTCTGCATATTCCTTACATAGGTAATAGTCAGTGCTTGTAAATAGCAACACGATTTACAACCTGTCACGTTAAATACTGCTTATCAGGTAAAAACTTGGATCTTGGACACTTAATCTCCAATCACCCCGCAAGGGTTATGTCGTGAATGTATATTTACATCATACATCTTTAATTACCTCTTAAAGCAGACAGTACTTGAGACACACCATCTAAATATCTAACATAACCCATTATGACAGGCAACATAATTTTCTCCAACACTGCATAAAGATAATGCATCTCAATAAAAACAAGTAAATGTTTGTCAACGCCATAACGACCTTCAATTTGTCAGAGATGGTTAGATTTCACCATACCGTTTCGAAAGTTTCGTAGTTACACCCACACGCACAGTTTTTCTTATTTTATGAGAATTTATAACAAACATATGCTTCTATATGTATCGTAATGATATATGTATGGTTTATTGCATAAAACCTATGCAATGATGTAAAATTTTATGGTGGATGAAGTAAGCAGCACAGTTTTATCACTGCCATATATCTATTGTTAGCTATCTATCTATATAAACAAGTATGTGTATTCAATTTTGGGATGGACAGAACCTCGGAGATTCATTTCTTCGGTATTTTTTGTCATAAAGAGAAATGACAGGTTATTAGCATTATATTTAAGTCCCAACCAAGAACTGGCACAAAAGGGATTAAATGACGTGAATGCATATGTATGATTACTACATCTTCCATATCTGTACAATATACATTACAGTAATAAACTAAGATTATACTTTAACACCATCAAAACTACGATAATAATTCCGAAGCTGACTGGAAACATATTATTTACGTCTCTTAGGTTCTGTCCACCCCTAAAGAACTAATATGTAATTTAACTTCCCAAATATTTCAGTGTCTTATATTCAGTAGACAGGCTGAAAGAATATTTTCCGTCGTCTCACAGTCTACGTGTCTTTAAAAACGTACACACATTGATAGTATGCATACATAGCGATAATTGATTATGATAACGATAATTAGCTATCATAACATCCAAAATATGTTCCCAACTAGATGGATCACTATACTTTAACAATTAAAATCATCACGCTTATAGTGCTAGAAAGTATTCTTAGAATTCAGAGGTATAGAAATTCTTAATCTAAACAACAGTATCTAATGGTGATAGGTTGTTAGTGCATCGCCTATTAAAAATAATCAATTATTTTTACTTAACACTGATATTATATGCCTTTACATAAATTTTAATGTGCTTTACACTAAAACCATTATCCTTGCGGGGTAGTCAGAGATTTACGTGTCCATCTTCGCAATTTTGAATCCACATGTTTACCAACCTAACTACAATTTAGAACATACATTAATTTAAACACATTCCATTCATCTATAACAAAATAGAGTTTTAAGTTTCTACAAAGAAGAAACAAATATCGCAATAAATCTTTTAAACTCGTTTATCCAGTAGTTATTTTTATTTATAAGAAGCGTTTAAATAAATCATTCTATCATATGTTAGCACGGGACTAGAGTATATTGTAACCAGCTGTCATTTCAGAAACACGAAATAAACTAAGGAATTGGATAACAGGTTGTTAGCCCTTTGCCCAATATATTGTATTACTAAAACGCGTTCACGAGGAACCTTGCGGGGTAGTCAGAGGTTCAGGTGTCCATCTACGCAATGGCGAAGGTAGTAATTCTATGGCCACCTCGAACCCACGTGTTGACCAGATAGTCAGTACTCAATGTAACAGTAGGTAAGCCATGACACCATTTACAAGGACTAACTACTACCTGTTTGCGGAACAGGTAGGTTTCCTCACGATGTTTTCCCTCACCGTATTGGATGCATTTCGTAAAAAAAATACATATTATATTACCCTTTTATCCATTAGTAGGTTCACACGACAATTCAAGAAAAAATACCGATAATTTTCATTCTATATACGTTTTAAATAGCATGGAATATTTCTATTATTATTACTACTTTCCCAGGCTTGTATCAATCTGTTTAAATTCCCAATTCACATTACTGTCACTCTGTGAAATTCACAATCGAGATTCAATCATTGATAAGGATCATATATTATCAGGTATAATTACTTCCTTGCGTACTTATTGTAGAGAAAACGCAATTAGATTGCTATCACTACAGCGCAAGTAACTAGCTACCATTCTTCACGTTGAGGACTGCATTATAATTAGTACTAGTCGATGGGATGGAAAACTTAAGCCATATGTACCTAGTAAAGTGAGTTGAGCTCCGAAGCACGAAAACCGTTTGGAGAGACTTTAAAACATACATACATATATGCGAATTCAAGTACTTTAATTTCTTTCGGGGTGGACAGAACCTCGGTGATATTATATCGCCAAGGTCACTTTTTAGCATGAATATGAGGATTGTGATATCATAATGGAATATTGGTCTTAAAAACAGAATCTTAATATACACAGAAATATTTCTTATGATTGTTTTATTTTATTTTTACAATATATCGTAAGGAGAAGATTGTTTTATATTTTTTTCATTGCAGGGGTAGGAAGTATTATATACAAATGTTTTTGTCATTATGAAGTCGTTTGATCTAGTAAATGATTGTAATAGATAATATTTAATATTTCCGTAAGTAAATAACATATAAATCAATGAAACAGGTTTCTTGTCTCTACAAAACAACAGATAATTTAATTAATGTAAGGACATGTATATTTTAATATTATTCATTCATATGTTTACGATGACAAAACTTTATCACTTACCATCTATCACATTAAATAATGACAATCCGGAAAATAGTGCACCTGAACCTCTGACTACCTCGCAAGGGTTAATAGTCGTGATGAGTATATAAACTATGTTAATCAGCATGAAAAGCCACTACGTAGTAATAGAATGATTAATAAACACTCACATGTTAGTCATAATATCATTTCTTATCACAATTCATAGATTAATTCATCTATCGATATCGATGGAATAGTATGTATGGCAAGGTTGATATGGTAATGATAGATAGGGTTTTTCATAGGATAAGTTATGTTATTAATATCATTAGCTACTGGTAATTTTTATACCAGTGGTTTATCTTTGATTATGAAAAGTTTTGGTTCGTAAAAATAGTAGTAAAATCGAACACTTTGATTCTTGAGTAAGCTATAAATTTCTAAGAGCAAAAAAACTAAACGAGTTTTTTAATTTACATAAACAACAAAAAGCAATTCTTTACATCTCGGTAGATTTGTTTGATGCATAATTATTTAATAAATAACTAACATTATTAATACTATATTTATTGTAAAATAACAACATTGATCTCTACCTAGCTTGCTAAGAAAACTAGTAACTATGACGTTTTCTAAGCATACCTACATGTTTGTAAAACCAATTCCACTTGGCAACAACCCATAACAAAAGTAAGGTAAAATGTATTTTTGTGAATATGTAGGTGAGTAAACAGGTATTTTTCTGCGAATTGCCCAACTAATAGAGCTCAACTACAGTTATTGAACCTCACCCTACTCATGTTCCAGCCGAACGTCCTACTTTTCATTTAGCTGAAATATTTCATTCTAATTACGTACAGACAGAAATAAACTAACGGGTCAACTTTACGGGAAACCCCGCCAAAAGCTAGCTTCGCACGCCTTTATTCAAATTGCACAACACAACTGCCGAGGAAAAACTTCCGCCAGCAGCGAAAACACAACAAAACACTAAAAGGAATAAAAATATAAGATAATACGTACTTAAAACAGCAATTTTCAATCCAAAATGCACTCAACAACACACACCCGAAATTCAGCGGGAACTTATTTTTATTTAATTCATCGGAACGCGAGACAATGATAATTTCGTTTTTGCGGCCGCGCGACCAAAGCGTCCGTCCGTGTCGCGCGTCTCCAGCGCACTAAAGTCAAACGTCCTTAAAACTTTCACTCTTTGATAATATATAAGGCAGCCGGTTTAAATTGTCCTAGTCCATGCTATTCTAGTGCGGCTACAGTGTACGTTTAAAGGGGTCAGGTTATAAGGCTTGTTTAGATGCCTAAGCCTAGAACAAAACAATTCGCTACGTAGGCATGGCGGATTAATCTAGATTGAATTATATCGAAATGCGGTTATTTATCGGTTTTATGATGGCTGATATTGATTCTATTTATAGAATACTATCTGCATCGAAACTTATCTACCTGAAATTGATTGAATGTAATTTAAATACACACATCTTCATTATTAATCACATTAGTTGTATACAGAAGTTTATGAATCAAAAATACATACTTATTTTCATGTCTCTACTTCCCTAAATTGACATAGACTATCGATCGATCGCTGCATTAAACAATCCTGACACATTTCTAAAATAAATTAATTCATTAAACATACCCAGTTTATATTAATTTAGCCAGATTATAATTAATATACCTACAACGGAAGACGTTAGAATGACCTTCGACAGGACAGAGAATACGTTTACTTCACTCAAAGCTCACGGTTCATCCATCGCAGTTTACAGCACTAATCATAGAAATATCTAATCAATTTCACATATAATAGCAAAAATGTACATAGAAATGCATACAAGTACGTGCATACTTAGTATGCATACCTCGAGAGTCTCTGCCTATTCATTTGTGGACGTATAGACGTGATTATGCATACAAACATAAGCTAAGAAACTCTATAGACAATTTAATCATTAATATTAGTAGTAAAATTTATACCTTAGGAGAATAAGAGAAAACTAAGTTTTCGCGGCATTGCAAAAATGACACTTCCTTAACCATCAATATACATACATACACTATTTCACACATTAAATACATACATACATTGAATATACATACATACATATTATCTATGCAGGCAGGTAGAGTACTATAAAATAAGTGTTTAAGCTTGTTCCATCAGTTGAAGTACCGTAAATCTTTCTTTCTACATACATACAGGCAGAGATGACGGATCCCCAACTGTCCCAATCCTGACCAACGTCTTTCGCTTCATTGACACTCATACACACTCGGCGGTTGCAAGTAGATCTAACGTCACCATTTTTAAATATGGCGTCTATCTGACTCTCATGTGTCCTTTTGGACCGGCCCCTATTCTTATTACATAAATATGTATTCATAATATTATATGCTCCAGTCTGAATCGAACCTGGTACCTTAGGATTCCAAATTGTTTCCTCTTAGCTTCAAAATGGCACTATAATTAAACATACATTTAAAACTGTCTGGAACACAATAATTAAACCATTGAATCCCTAACCAATTAAGTGTTTATCTCTAATTCCTAGGACGTCTAGACTTCAAAATTGGTCTGATTCCTTTATTTATCTGACTTACCTAGATTGTATATAATAATACTATCATATACTGACATCCTTCTATCACTTTTGAGGTACACAGAATCTCAGAGTCATAATATCTTCTCGACCAAATTTATGCATTGTGTTGGAACTAATATGGCATTATATTAGTGATAGGATGCTAGCCCATCGCTCAACATAAACCATAGACGCCTAGTCCCTTAGTCGCCTCCTACGACATGCCGGGAAGAACGGCAGCTAGTTATCATTCTTTTTACGTCCCAGCAGGGAACAGGACGGAATGTTTACATCTTTGGCGTATATTCAAAAGACCGTGACCATAATGTGTATGGCTTAATTAACTGTTTTTGTGCCCTCACCGAAGCTCGAACCGAGGTCGACGAGGTCCGAGTCACTTGACTTTTGGTTTACTATACTACATATAGACACTACGCTTATATTCTCTATACAGGTAGATAGAATTCGAAGCAGCTCAGTAGTGTGGGGCTTGACTCTGTATCAGTGGGTACCGGGGTCAAATCCTGCCTAAGCATGTACTAATGGAAATGAAGTTTATAATTTTCTATGTACATTTTCGTAATAAAAATACATTTACGAAATGCATCCAATATTACGCTGAGGGAAACATCGTGAGGAAACCTACCTGTTCTTGTAAATGGCGATATGGCTTATCACCTGTCACATTAAGTACTGACTATCTAGTCAACACGTGGGTTCGAAGTGGCCATAGAATTACTACCTTCGCAATCGCAGAGATAGAAACCTGAACCTCTGAATACCCCGCAAGGGTTAATGGTCGTGAACGCGTTTGTCTTTATGAAGGGTCCGAGGTTCTGTCCACATCAATGGGATATAAAACCTGTATAAATAACATGGCTTGAGGATTGAGTGCCCATATCGAAAATTTCCAAGTCATGTTAGGTATGGGTCACTCGAAGCCCGCATTTCACTAGGTAGAAACGATTCTATTTGATAAATACATATATCATCATCATCATCAGCCTGTATCAATCCACTGTTGGACATAGGCCTCCCCCAAATGACGCCACTTCTCCCTGTCATAAATATTATAGAGAATGTAAATGATAAGGCTCTATCAAGGGATTAAACGACTTGTATATACACATACATATGTGAGTAAACAGGCTGTTATTTTCGTATAGAGCCTTAAGTTCAAGGCGCTTGAAGGCCGCGAGGGAAAATGGCCGGGCTCCCCAAAATGGGAAATGTCACGACCGAGGCTCGAATGCCGGACCGCGGCTCAAAATAAGGGCTAAGGTCGCTCAATTGGCCAGTAGAGGGTTCTGTACATTAACAAGAATATAATATGTCAGTTTAACGCTTCAAAGGTCGGTCGGAGCAAAATTCAGAGGTATATAGTACAACAGAACTGATTTAAAATATTAGAATTTAAATAATTAACTTTAACCTGCTTGAAAAAAATGTAACACTTCACATACATATCAATTGAATATTGTTTTTATAGAACCTTTACTATTAATTGGACATTAACTGTAATTTTTAATAATTAGAAATACATACTACTATTCAACGTTTGGTAAAACTTGTGTCATGATGATATTAATATTACTAGTAAAGTACTCTTACATTGAAAAATCGCTCTATAGATTCCATTGACCCCTAGTTTATTAAGAGTAACTAATAACAAATAATATTAGTCCACAATCATTCTCATATTCATCACATAGACCCCCAAACCGCAGAGAGCAATCAGTGTAGTGATAACTTTTAATACCGCGACACTGACGGCGACACGCTGTTGAATTAATTACAGTTTAATTCGCCACGGCTTGTTACCGCTAATTTAATAGGGGCTTAATTGGAATATGGGGTGATGCAGTGCTGGTTTGAAATATTGAAACTAGCTGCCTTTATGATTATTATATTGAAACTTGCTGTCTGCGCATATGTTGTAAAATTTGACTATCGAAACTGTAAAGCGTTGGTTACCTGTTCCATGATAATGTTAGTTTTTAATAACAATTAGAATTTATTTATTTTATAGAATAATAATTATCCTATTATTAATTATTCTATTCTCCTTCTCTCTCTCCCTTTCTCTCTTCTCTTATAACTCCCTCTGTAAAAAGTTAGTTTGCTTAATATTTATATTTTAAAACAACTCCTAACATCATTGTTCCTAATAACTTTAATCAAAACACACAATAAAAAATTCCAACAATTTATTTCAGATAATTTACAATATTACATTTACATTTCATTTATATCAGACTTACAGACAGATAGAATTTATACAAACCAATACACTATTCGTATCACAACATATCAATTAACTTGTATCAATACCGGAGCATCTCTCCCGGTCTCAAATGGATGACTTCCGGATGGTTAGGATCGGCATTACCCCGAAGTACATAAATAGTTTCTCCATTACTATTTGGATTAACACCTTTGACATTATTGTTAGTACTTACACTATATTTATTGTTGTAACTTCCACTATTGTACACATTAGCTTGGTTGTAATTGTTGTAATTTACAGGCTGTGAGTTGTAATTTACATATGGTTTTTGAGTAGTTTGAATATTGGTTGAAAAATAGTTTAGATAAGGTTTGTAATTGTTGTCTAATAGAGTATATTTACCATAATCGGTTGATGGATTATTGTAGTTTTGAGGTACGTAATTTGTATTGATGTTTGGAGTTTGTTGGTTATAATTGTTGACAATAGGTGTCGCGAAATGCTTATTGTAATAGGCATTATAATTATTGTTTTGATTGTTAAAGTTATCTTTTACATTCTCGTTAGGAAAGACTAATTTATATCCTCCATAATTATTGTTTGTTTTTTCTCTATCTCTCAAATTATCTGAAAAGGTAAGTACTTTACCATTCCTAGTACCACGCTTAGGTTCTTCAAAAGCACTAGATTTATCTGGAAATGTAAACTGACTTGCTAATCTAGTATCTACTTTAACATCCCTTTCATCATCATTTACATTAACAATCCTATCAATGTTATTTTTATCATCTACCCCTGTATCCAGATTATTTTTATACATATTACCATTATACAATCCATAATTACCCATTGGATACCCAGCATAAGGGTTTGGATATCCAAGATTCTGCCCAGGATTTCCATAATATGCGTTTTGCTGATTTATATCTAACTGTTGATACCCATAACCACCAGGGTATGATTCAGGATTCTGTTGCCCTATTGGACCAAAATTTTGACCTGGTAAATTAGGTAACTGATTTGGATAACCATAATTCTGACCTGGATAACCATACTGATTCTGACCACCTAACTGTTGGTAACCATAATACGGTAATTCCGGATTAGGTGGACCAATTGGACCCAAATTTTGACCAGGCAAGTTGGACAAATGACCATAAAACTGTTGCAGACTCTGGCTTGGATGAGGAGCATTGAAGAACCTGAAGAAGCCTCCTTTATAGGTGTTCAGGTACTCCACCAGCTGTTCTGGGTCCGTTGGGCACTCGGGGTAGGCGTATCTGCAGCTGGCAGCATTGCCCTTTGACGTGAGACCTAGTAAGGCAGCTCGACCGAACACGAAGAGGGGTGACGAACTAATACCGTTATAGGCTGCTAGTAATCTGGAAAGTGGTATAAAAATATTAGGTATAATTTCAAAATCAAATTATTTAGTCAATATAAGTACAGTACAATTATTGAAGGTCAAAAAACAATTGTCTGATACTGGTTATCACTTAATATTAAAATTCTTCTTAATGTATCACATTAATGCAAAAAAAACATCGATCATTCTACTAAAGGTAGATTAAGTATTCAAAGTTCAGTTCATATGGAAAGGGACTAATACTAGGACTAACAATAATACAAAAGATCATAATCTATAAACAATAAACATAACTTCAATAAATACCAATAAAACTACTCCATAAATCTTTAAATAGCTGTTAATACTTTCACGCTAGGAAAAGTGACTAGAACAATGGGAGTTTTTCTCGAATATTCACAGATTAACACAAGAACAATGTCTCTTTTTGTGCGCATAGTTTTCTCTCTTGCTTGATCATATGCTATTTATGGGACACTTTTACAATTGGTTTCTCAGCTTGTCATATAAGACTATGAAGTTTTAAAAAGTTATCTTGATTATTAGTAATAACTTATTTAATAGATGTTTGTTATTAATATTTATGAAGAGATAGATCTACACTAGATGCGGCTAGAGTCGTGAAGTTTATGTATATTAAAATTGTTGACATAAAATGAAATAAAACTGGATCCTAGGACAATAAGTTTCAAAAGGCGACTTAAAAATTAAAGGATATATATTTATTTTTATAAATTGTAGGAAATCATCATAAATTACTGTATCAATCCACTTTAACCCCAATTTACTCGAAAGAATACACTTACTGGTCTAAGCAGCGTGAAGAACAGAAGAGCATATATGAAGAAGGTTAATAGGTCTTCGTGAAGTAAGACAGATTTGTCAGGATCTTTCTAACTAGCATTCTATAGTCTCTGCCTTTCCCGTTTGGAACGTAGAGACTCGAGCATATATGTATGTTACATGATAAAAGTGACTAAGGACAGCTACTTACGTGACTAACGGCTGCATATTCACGACAGTCTGTAGAACACCAGACCCTAAATTCCCAGGGGGGTTGCCACCAGCCACTTCACACAATATCCTGGGCACGCACTGCAAGTCGTCATGTCTGGCGATGGACGACAGAGCTCCGGTGATGGAGAATAAGGCTTCTTCTAGCGCTGAAGGCTTAGGTAAGGGTCCTGAAATATTGTAATTTTAGGTTAATTATGTTGTCATACACACTCCCTTGTTTATTGGTCGCACTCGAAGCCTGCGTTTCACTAGATAGACAGCACCCAACGTGATAGGTAGTGAACCGTATCGCCGTATATAGGTACGTACTATTACGTATCCCGGGAGATAGGCAGGTTTCCTCATGGTGTTTTTCCTCACCTCTAGCGTATTGTAAATGGTGTACCTTAACCTATTTGCAATATGTTATGAACTATAAAAAGCTCTTTTACATTACTAAGCTTTAGTCTGACACCGGAACTTTATCTTACGTTTAAAACGTTGCTCATCGCACTAATTACGTTCCATTGTTACGTCAGAACGTAGAAGCCCTTTGCAAACAACTGTGACGACAGCAGAATTTTCTTAATGAGTCTTTAAATAGATATCGTAAGGAATTATTAATAGAAAAGCTTAGTTCATAGTAGTGTGAGACATGAATACTCTTCTTTTCAATAGGTACCGTTCTTCTTCTGTATATTGTAAGAGGTGACTAGTAGACTAGGGTTGTCAGGGGATATAATAATATGATAGGTATTTAATAAGTTCATAGATTTCTAACATATTTATCTCCATATCATCAGATTATATAACCGTAGGAAAACTTTTGTTATGTCCACATTTTTGGCAACTACTCGGCAATATTCTACGGTCATATAGATTACATATATACATATAATCACGCCTCTACGTCCCCAAAGTACAACAGAGACTAAAGATCGCCACCTGGAACGATCCTACAAATCTCCCTTGCTTCACTGACACCCATTAACCTTCTTAAATATGTTTCGTTTACTAAACATTTTATTGAGGATTATGGATGTGTCTACCTTTCTATTTTATGATAGATTGAAAAGTTTATACTGAACTAACTGTAATCTTTCAAACTTAGAGTCCTTTAACCATAGAGTAAATATTTATTAATTGAGCATTGGACTATATTCTGTCACAAATATTTTATATCTATTCTAACAATGACCATAGAGAAATATGTCTCAAGATCTGTTCTGCACAAACGCAGTTCAATATCAGATAAGTTATAATGTGAAGTTGGTAGCGGATGATCAAAAGTGTCAAAATTCACTATTGAAATCGGCAAAAGTGACAGATTTCGCTTAAATAATTGCGAAATTTGTCACATTTGCTAATCCACTACCAACTTCACACTATTACTAATATGATATTGAATTGTTATTTACCAAAAAGCATTAGTATACTAAGGCCCCTGATCTGATCATTTGTATTTAAATTCATAGATTACATGTATAATATTCATATAAAAAAATAACTTACTATACATTCCTGGTGGAGCATACCCAGGATATAGTCCATTTGGTCTTCTGATTCCGTCTCCGTCTGACATTCCATACTGTTTCAAGCTATACTTTCTTGGCTTTCTTCTTTTACGCTTTTTCTTCCTTATATTCTTTACCGCTTCACTCTTAATAGGTCTGTTTCCTTCTTCTTTTAAGTTGGTAGTTGCAGGAATAATGTTGTTTTCATTGTTATAAAGATCATTACGTATTGTATTTTCTTCTCGAAATACTAAAGGTTTCTTAGTATTAAGATTATCATATCTAAATTCATTTCTACTGTCTTCAAAAACTAATGGTTTTCGTAAATTTGTGTCATCTTCAAATTTGATAGCACTATTTGAATCTAGATTATTAGTGTTCTCTTGAAATACTATTTTTCTAGGTTCTATTGATTCTGTTTTGTTACTATTGTCAATTGTTGAAATGTCATTCGAAGTGACTTTTGTATATAAAATAGATATGATGATTAATAAAGCTATTCCGTTCATTTTCTCACATAGTTTTTACCTGAAATGTAAAATAGTACATTAAAAGAATATACTTCCCTATTATTATCCCTAAGGGGTAGTCAGAGGTGCACGAGTCCATTACTGCAATTGTAAGGTAAGTCTTATTGAGTACACTTTTATCGAAATTGTCAACACTGTATGTTATTAATGTAATATTAAATGTCGATGTGTCTAATAGCTTATTTTCACCTACTCTGATAGACAAGTTTCCTAACAACATTTTCCCTCACTGTGCAATTTCATTGCAATTATTGTGCTTATCTTTAATAAATACATACTTCATTACAACATTACACAAAAAGACAAAGTTTTACAAAAATACTTAAAGTGGCTCGGATGCCCAACTCCGCAATTGCGGAAGAGTAAATCTATGTCCCGCTCGAGAAAGACACATGTCAACCAGATAGTCAGCACCCCACAAGTGCAAGTGACAGGTGGTAGACCGTGTCGGTTAGGAAACGGGTAGGATCCCTCAGCGTAGAATTCGGTGCATTTCCCAAGTGTACATAGGAAATCAAATAACTTCATTACTCTGATACAGAGGCAGACCTTTGATACATACACATTTACGCCTCTACGTCCCCAACTAGATAGGCAAAGACTATCGAGCGCCACCTAGTACGATCCTGATAAATCGCTTTGCTTCACTCACACCCTAACCTTCCCATACAGCGTTACGACGAATTAAACTATAATCTAATATAAACAAAATATCCTACCTCAGGATGCAGACAGGCTCTCAACACAAGGATAGTAGAACGAATGCGGTGAGACAGAGCCTCCAAGACCCAAACTGTGGGCGGGAGAAAGCTTCGTGATGTCACCAGGTTACATTTATGGCTTAACGACATCTGTGGTTTAGGAAACGTTGTGTAATCACGCGGATGTTTACGGATACAATAGTTATTATGCAAGGTATTATTAAAAAGGGTAGTAGTAACAAAATACATGTTCATAATTTTATATAATGACACACACAGTAAATTTACATACTAATAAACACAGAGAAATATGCCTACTTGTCCCGTTTAGGGATTACTTCCAGCAGACCGTAGGAAGAGATAGACAAGACAAGGACTGGTGAATGTTTCTGTAAAGTCACTAAAACAACAACAAACACATCACGACCAAGCCCCTCCGGGGTAGACACAGGTTCGCGTCTCCATCTAGGGGCAATTGTGGGAATAGTGATTCTATCATCTCAAACCCACTACTCAAACAGAAAGTTTCTCATATATCAGGTGGTAAATGGTGTCGACATTTATTTTTAGGATAATCCTGTAAGAGAAGGTTCCGAAGAAACTAATATACAGATCAAATAGGGGACATTTTTCTCAAATAAGCGAAGGTTAATGGAACTGTGAAAAGCAAGAGAAAACGGTAGATATCGTTCAACATAACACTGTCTCTACTAATCTCGTAGGGATAAACTTGCGTACATATATGTATGTGTGTCAATGAACGTCAAAACACACGGAAATATTGAAGAGTTAGTTTTTGCTATTTTCGTTTGGTGCCAGACAGCGTTTTTGACATACATGTCAAAGAAATCGTCACTTCCGGGAGAACAGATGTCTTCCGGCACGTTTGCATCACGCCTTCCCATCCCGGAAAGATGGTCAGGACCTCAGAGACACAACTTCTTCGCCTTTAACATAACTACGTGATTTTTGTGATATTCATATGGAACATTGGTTACTATTTACTAGCTTTAAATTTAATAATAATAATTAGGACACCTAATACACTAATTAAACTAGCCCCTTGCTAAGTTCATTTAAGACTTGTGTTAAGGATACTAGTCAACGTATATTTATGAAATATACACTTATTGTACATAGATAAATATATATATATATATAGTATAAATAATCAACAACCAGACTGGAAAGCAGGAGAAAAGCGTAGTTCTTAACTCTGCCTCCACCGGGAATTGAACCCGGGACCTCAAGATTAGCGTTCAGGTGGTTAACCAATCGCGCCACGGAGGTCGTCAAATATTCCATTTACTTTAACAATGAGGCTAGTATCGGATATATGAATAACAAATCTCATGTTTTTACATATACGACACATATACATAAGTAGTTAATTATTAACATATAACACATATACATAAGTGGCTTATATCTAACAGTAGAGCAACAGAGTGATGAAGACACGTTCCCAGCCAGAGTAGACACAAGCACAGGTTATGCAAATGGCAAGCGCCGCTACTTCGACATTCCGCTTCAGAGGCTCGGAATAAGATCACCTTGAATTGAGATTTCATAATGCACGGACAGATGCATGATAGGTACTTAGTCTAAACTTAATTCATTGTTTTTTATCCATGTTTATAGATGTCAAATTGTATGTATACTTATATATATATATATTAGCAAATGTCTTTCCTACCAATCTTGTTTAAACTCAGCATAGAAATTTATAATATCATTACTTGTGCTTCATCTACCTTTCCAAATTGTTATAATGTTAACTAGTGACTAGCTGCTATGGAGGAGCGGTGCCTCTTAACACAGGTTTTGTAAACTTAAAAAGAGGCATCGGCCATATTATTCAAAAGGATTTTGTTTTGAAACAATAAAGATTTTTATTATTATTATTAATTCAAAGCTATTTTTGCTAAGCATACATAGCATTTATTCGTTGTTTTTTATTACTTTGATATAATTTAATATGATATCTCACAATAGTACACGATATTAAATGCAGATATATATTCTGAAACTTTCAAACAATCAATTTGTATGTACTACATATTATAGATAGATTTATATTAAATACCATAGTTTGGTATCTTCCGGACTAACAATAGTTTACTTAAAACATACAATGAATGATAGTAAACAATCATTTTATTGATTTCTTGGAAAATACACCTTTATCCAATATTTATTCTAATCAACCATTGGTATAATATTCTTGAGGGACTCTCGATTTTTTTTCATATTACAAGAAAACTGTACCTATAGCGTATATTTCATTATACCTAACATGCCTTCGAAATTTCGGAGATGGGCATTCAAGCCTCTGACTAACCCGCCATAAGAAAAAAGGGAGTGTGTATATACAAGTCGTGAAGCATATGTTATGTCTATGTTATGTTTTCATTAAAAAACCTTTAACATTTAATACTAAAATACATTAGTACACACATATATTTATTCTATAAGTACGTGATCTGGCGCCGCTCCAGTCAGATGGAGAATCAAATTTAACCGCGTTTCGCAATGTGGGTTAAACTTTGGCCAGCGGTTCACCATTAACCAGCGAGCATGGACTGAAAATAGAATACACCTTATGACTGCTCTAATCTACATTTATTAATGGAGGGTATATTCTAGTTACATACATACACATCACGCCTGATTCCCTGTAGAGGGGTAGGCAAAGATCCTGATAAACCACTTTCGCTTCATTGACACTCATACACTTGCTTATACACATTCGGCGGTTATAGCTATGGGGTCATTCTTTTTCAATATGGCGTCTAACTGACTGTCACATGTCTTATGGGTCGATGTAAAGAGAAATATTGAATATTCTAATTGTGTGGTCTGGGATTGAGAGTGAAATACATGCACATAGATGTATGTCCTTGAATTATTTATGGGGTGGACAGAACCTCGAAGATATAATAATCTGTTCGGTATCATTTATCATCACTTTTGAAAGATTGACAGTGAATATGGAATATTGTTAATAAGTATTTCATGAAATCAAACTTTTAACATGCCTTCGTTAAGATGCCAGGAAGACAAATAGCTATGTACATACATACACATCACGCCCGATTCCCTCTAGAGGAGTAGGCAGAGATGTGTATGAAGAGGTGTATGAGTGTCAATGAAGCGACAGTGGTCTGGTCTGTCGAGATCAGGACATATGGGGATCCGTGAGCTCTGCCTACCCCTCTACAGCTATTTGACATTCTAATTACTTCATACAAGTCAACAATGTTCAAACTATGTAGAGACTAAGCAACGCCCCGTAATACCTGTTCATACCGACCTAAGTTCAAAAGACAATCCGTGGCTAGTCAACAGCGCTATAGGCAACGGGCAGCCTATTGCCCAATTCACTTGGCCAAAGGGCAACCGATCCCGGATAAGAATCACTAACAGCTATATTAACTGTAAGACGTAGAATAGATATACACTCGAATACTGAAAATAATTAGTGCTAATATAAGTTGTAAATAAAATGCATAGAGCTGGCTTTTTTCCCGGCAAGATGTAAGAAGAGACTAAGATAATATGGGACTAAGAGAAAGCTATTGGGCCAAAATATAATATTCATATTTAACCTAAGATTTTGTGCAATAATTTGTATGTTACCTATGCTAAAATATTAAAATCTTTAACACATTCGAAATAGTTCTTCAACCTAAATGATTTTGTTTATATAAGTGTCACTTGAAAGTATATACAATGGAAAAAATCACACGTTGATACAAGTATCTACCTGTAAAATCATGTGAGTTTAGTACTTATAATTTTATTTATTTCAGTAATCTAACTGGTAATCTTACTCCTGGCAAAAACGATTAGCAATAGTTTATGTTCTGCAACATTGCAAAATGTTAAGTCAGAAGGTTGCAAAATAATCAGATTTTGTTTATACATCGTACATAGGTGTATGTACTGTACATAAACAATCAAATATTTACCTACTGCTCTACATTCTTTATTTTGCCTGTTTCGTTACTAACCCCATAGTAATGGTTGTGTTACCAAAACATATTATGTTTCCGAGGTTGTCTAACACAAAAGAGATAAAACTACATTAGTACAGTACTTATATAGTAAGTACATACATATATATGTTTACAAAAGATGTTTGTACTTATGTTATTCCACTTTGAGTGAAGTGGATGTTACTGACCTAATTATCACATGAATAGCTTTACTAAGTGCTTGAAACTACCTGAATTTAAGAACTACTCAATACATTATACAGTCCGGTGCAAGTCTGAAACGTAAATAGAACGCGAACTTGTAAACTTTCTTTCTGCCATATCGCTTAGGACCTAGTGGTAGATATAACTTATTGGGTGACTTAATAAACACCAATCTCCCAAGCTATTGCTATTCCAAACTTAAAAATTTATTTATTTAACAAACAAAAACTTAAAATGATATTTACAAACTTAAAACTAGTTAAAATAATGTAACATAAATGAAATTAATCTAAAAAATTGTCGTTGGAGAGCAGAATGCCCAATATGCTGGCAGCGTTCTCCCTCTGAATAGTCAGACTAATCCTCTGGCGGAGGAAGCTACCAGCCCTGCGATCCCCACTGGACTCTTGCAGCCGATGGGCAAGATCCTTTATGACCCCTTTAGCCACGTCCCCGCAAGAGCCGAGAGTGTTAAGCCTTCAAGGGTCTTTTGAACATGTGAATATAAGTAGTAAATCCTACACAGCATCTTAATACGCAGGTGTTCACATCAGAAATACGATTCTTAGAATAATGAAGTTGAAAATAGAAACTAAACGGTATGTCAGTGAGACAAGGTGAAAAGTAGTTTGCTAATTAGAAATGCTAGTTTTAGTTTTTAAACTATTAAAAATGGGGTCAAGGTTCATATATTTACATACATATTATTATATGTATACATAGGTACATACGGATACTTCAAAAATACTATCGCCGCCGGGGTAGTAACGGTTTTTATGTCCATATCTGCAATTGGCAAGTATATTAGTTATGAACAGTATTCTTATATTTGTTGTTATGGCAATATCGAACCCCTTTTTATGACTACATAGAACATCAGATAGTCCAAAAGTGTACGTATGTTCCATGTAGCACACAGATATTACTATTCCCTTTTCTACTTTTTACTTTAGCCTAACTATCGGGTTCATAATAGTGTGACACATTTCTAGCCCATCACTCTACATAACAAATACAAATTAATGTATAAAAAATTTATAACGAATGACAGGTATATTAAGGCAGCACCTTTTCCAATACATCAAGGCTATATTATAATAATAAGATCTCTGAGACTATGTATTTCTTAAAGGTTTTTCTTTCTTAAACAATATTGTCAAGCTAGAACCGTATCTAACACAAATTTTCCTCTTAAAACAACAAGTATGGCATTTTAATCAAAGAATTGTATTGACATACCTTTCGAAGTACTTCTGCCAATGTCAAAATCCTTCCTTATCACCTGTTCTTCACTGTTTGAGAGCCAGTCTCGCCACGTGTGCTGACATAAACACATGTATATTGTGTGAGGGACTTTATTTTTTAATTTTATTTTTTTGTTGTGTTTCGACGGTTGTTACTTTTTGTTGTGGGTTGAAGTTTGAGTGTTGTATTTATGAGTAGTTTAATTTTACTTAATGTTTACTGAAAATAATCTAGACAAATATTTTATATTACTATAATTTAAATAATATTTTTAAGTTAATGTTTTAGAACATTGAGAGAATTAATTTTTTTTCATTCTTTTAGTGACTATGAAACATAATTGAAACGGTAAGTTATTTATATTTATTCAAACTTGGTTTAATATAAATGCGTTATAATTAATAATAACCATTAAAAAGTCATTAAAATCATATGTCTCGTACTCAATTTAAATAAATTATAATTTATTGATTTAAAAATATACATTCACGTCCTTTAATCCCTTTTGGGTTGACTGAACCTCGGAGATATAATGGGATAGGTGATCAGCATGAATATTGGGGTTGCGATGCTAGCCCATCGCCCAATAGATTGTATTTACCCCCTAGTCCCATAGTCATCTCTTACAACATGCCGAGAGGAATGGCAGCAAGTTAACATTCTTTTATTGTCTCAGACTAGCATAGGATTTTAAATACAAACATAACATAACATAACATACGCTTCACGACTTGTGTATACACACTCCCCTTTTATTATGGCGGGGTAGTCAGAGGCTTGAATGCCCATCTCCGAAATTTCGAAGGCATGTTAGGTATGGGTCATTCGAAGCCCCCGTATCACTAGATAGACAGCACCCAACGTGATAGGTAGTGAACCGTATCCCCGTTCATAGGCACTGACTATTACCTATCCTGAGGGATAGGCAGGTTTCCTAACGATGTTTTCCCTCACCGTTAGCGACTGTAAATTATGTACGTAAATGAAAAACATATATTTAAATTTCATTCATTGGTACATGCCAGAGTCGGGATTCGAACCTATGACTGTTCTCATACGAAGTCCGAGGTCTTACCCACTGGGCCACAGCCGCTTCACTTTCACTTTCAATACGTTAAACAATAATTCCTAGATAGACTGATCCTGAAACATAATATAATTATCTATCTTTCTTGTTTAAGTCCAGGGTAATGAGATTTAGGTAAAATGTACTAACATTTTTTATAAAGTCTGTAGTTTTGTTTATATAATTTATTATTTACGAAATGTGACAGCGTAAAGAACAGAAGAGCATGTATGAGAAGGTTAATGGGTGTGAGTGAAGCAAGAGGATTTGTCAGGATCGTTCCAGGTGGCGATTACCTCTGTCTGTCCCCTTAAGGACGTAGAGGTGTGAATATATGTACGTATATAATAAGGTTTCCATCTCCACAATTGCGAAGGTACTAATACTATGGACACCTTGAACCCACGTGTTAACCAGATAGTCAGTACTCAATGTGCCAGGTGGTCAGCCATGTCGCCATTTACAAGCACTAACTATTACCTGTTCGACGAACAGGTAGGTTTCCTCACGATGTTTTCCCTCACCGTATAATTCGATGCATTTCGTAAATGTGTTTTTATTACGAAAATGTAGATAGAAATTCATTAAAATTCATTTCCATTGATACATGCTCAAGTGGGATTTGGAGATGGAAACCTGAACCTCTGACGACCCCGCAAGGGTTAATGGTCGTGAATGCGTTCGTTTGTTTGTTTGTTTTGTATATAATAAATGTGACTGAGAGATCATAGGTTCCGAAGACTCGATTAGTTTGCCAAATAACTAAGTACTTGCTTGAGTAAATACTCTTGTTATGAGGAAACCTTAACCTTAAGCCTATAAAACACGTGTAACTATAATCTAAACAAAACATACGATCCAGTGCTAGTCTAGGACGTAAATTTAATGCAAACTAACTGCCGTTCTTCTCAACTTGTCACAGGACTGATGAGCTAGAAATTTGGAGCCAATATTCTGCTAGTCTGGAGTTAAATAGAATTCTAACTAGCTGCCGTTCTTCCCGGTACGTTATAGAAGGCGACTAAGATACAAGGAGTGTATGGAACTTTATTAAGCGATAGGCTAGCAAATTGTAACAAATATTCTATATAATATTAAAAACCCCACTATACAAGCTAGTAATTGACCAAGAACATGTTTTAATTTCTCCAAGGTTCTGTTTACTCCGAAAGGGATTAAAGGACATGAGTGCATGTATGTATGTATGTAATATTCCATATTATCTCTATCGAAATTCAGTGGTAATCGTGACCGAGGAGTAAACGTGATATCACCAAGACTCTGGCCACCTTTTGTACTTATACACTCTTATATCTGCAATCACAATTACCAGCTTCTTATCATAAGATTCTTTAAAACCTTTTGTTCTATCCACTGCTGGGAGGATTAAAGCGTGTATATATTATGTATCTCGTATATGACATATCGCAATTTGTAACGTAAATTTTATTAAGAGGTTTGTTTATTTTTTATTGAAACTACATTTTCATTTATTATAATACATTTAAACAATAAATAATAACATTTTAATAATGTATTTATATTCACCTGAAACAGATACGAGTACGTATGAATAAATTATATATGGATAATGTACAGAATTAAAAAGGGTTTTTCCACGAATTAACCATATGGGAGTAAATGTATGACGTTATGACAATTATAAACTCATTAGAAATAATAACAGTGATGTGTACATGCTCTGTAGGAAATCACATACGGTGTAATTTATTTTACTTTTATACTATATAGTTAACCTAATCGGCTATAGCCCAGTAGCGGCTTATGAGAAAGGTCCTAGGTTCCAATCCCGGCTCTGGCATGTACAAATAAATGAAATTTACATACGAGTATGACTTTTTCATTTACGTACATAATTCACAGAAAACATCGTTGAGAACCTGCCTATCCCTCGGGATAGGTAATAGCCAGTGCCTATACACGGCGATACGGTTATCCTATCACGTTGGGTGCTGTCTATCTAGTGAAATGGGAGCTTCGAGTGACACATACCATGCTTTCGAAATTTCGAAAATGGGCACTCAAGCCTCTGACTACCCCACCACTATAAAATAAGGAGTGTGTATACACAAGTCGTGGCGTATGTTATGTTACTATGTAATTTAATTAAAAACGATTATTCACAGGCACAAACAACACAAAATAATTAACAAAACACGCACAATATTCGTGTTTATAACGCACGTGTATTATAATTATTAAAAATATTGTGGTGAAAAAATTGCATTGAAAAGACCTATTATTATGTATGTACATATACATTCACGTCCTTAATCCCTTTCGGGGTGGACAGAACCTCGGAGATATAACATCTCTTGAGACACTTATAAGCATGAATATTGGGGTTGTGATGTCATAATGGATATGAATATTGGGCTACCGTTCTTCCAGCATGTCGTAAGAAGGGACTAGGGATGAATAGCATCTATTGGACCAGATGGGCTAGCAGCCAGTCACCAATGTTCCATAAGACATCACAACCCCAATATTTATGCTAAAAACGACCTAGGAGATGTTATATCTCCAAGGTTCTGTCCAGCCCAAAGGAATTTAAGATCGTGATTGCCTACGTATATATATGTTATACTAGTTACAAGTCTAGTACATTCCTTAAATTTGTTTTCAATTTTAAAGGAACTTAAGACAAGAATTCACCGTAGCTTAATTGTTTGGGGCTTGACTCTGTAACACTGGGTACAGGGTTCATTGCCGAGCATGCACCAATGGAAATGAAGTTAAATGAATTTCTATGTACGTAATAAAAATACATTTACGAAATGCATCGAATATTACGGTGAGGAAAAACATCGTGAGGAAACCTACCTGTTCCCTGAACAGGTAATAGTCAGTGCTTGTAAATGGCGACACGGCTTACCACCTGTCACAATGAGTACTGACTATCTGGTTAACACGAGGGTTTGAGGTGGCCATAGAATTACCACCTTCGCAATTGCGGAGATGGACACCTGAACCTCTGTCTACCCCGCAAGGGTTAATGGTCATGAACGCGTTTGTCTTTTGTCATTTAATTTAAGACAGCTGGACACAATAATTCGAATCCCAGATATTATTATTCTCAACATGGTCACATTGAATTAAAAATGCAAGGTCAGAACAAGTTTGAAATTAGCAAAACTCTCGTTTAAATTAACCGAAAAGGTTTTATTTATTGCCACACGACTTTGAGCGATCGTATATTAAACTGGTCTGCGTTCAAATAAAGAATATATAATGTTTTCTATTACTCATTATATATTATTTTTTCAATGTCAAAAACGTGTTTTAACTAATGGTTCTGACGCTGAGTCATACGCTTCATCATCAGCCTGTATCAATCCACTGTTGGACATAGGCCTCCCCCAAATGACGCCACTTCTCCCTGTCAGTGGCCGTTCGCATCCATTCGATGCCGGCCAACCTGCGCAGGTCGTCTTCCCACCTTGCCGGGGGGCGCCCCACACTACGTTTACTGAGACGCGGTCTCCACTCTAGGACTTTTTTGCTCCAGCGACCATCAGTCCTTCTGCATACGTGACCAGCCCAACTCCACTTCAGCGTGCTAATTCTTTTCATAATGTCGGTAACTTTAGTTCTCTGGCGTATCACCTCATTTCTGATGCGATCTACCAGAGAAACCCCGAGCATCTTCCGCTCCATAGCACGCTGAGCGACCTTGAATTTGTGGGCTAGTCCCGCAGTGAGTGTCCACGTCTCAGATCCGTACGTCATAACGGGGAGCACACACTGGTTGAAAACCTTAGTTTTCAGGCATTGTGGTAGAGACGACGTGAGAACATGCCTTAGCCTTCCAAATGCTGCCCATCCCAGCTGCACTCTTCTGTCCGCCTCCCTCTCGAAGTTGTTTCTGCCAAGCTGTATAATTTGGCCTAAATAGGTGTATTGAGAAACAACTTCTACGGGAGTGCCCCCAAGGGCAACCGGTCTCGGGACCACCAAATCATTAAACATGATTTTGGTTTTATCTAAATTCATCCCGAGTCCGATGCGTCGAGAAGCAGCATTTAGTTCGGACAGCATTTCCTCCAGATCCTGCAGCGACTCTGCCATCAGGACGATATCGTCAGCAAAGCGGAGGTGCGAGATGTATTCCCCATTTATATTTATTCCCCGTTCAACCCAATCCAACGTTTTGAAAACATCTTCCAGTGCACTCGAGAACAGTTTCGGGGACATAACATCCCCCTGTCTGACACCTCTCTGCAACTGGATAGGTTTCGTGCCGTGGCTTTGGAGTTGAACGGTCATCATGGCGGAATCATAGATATGTCTCAGCACACTCACGTATCGCCAGTCGACCTGAGATCGCTGCAAGGATTCCATGACTGCCCAGGTCTCGACCGAGTCAAAGGCTTTCTCATAGTCCACAAACGCGAGGCAGAGTGGCTGGTTATACTCGTTAGTTTTCTGTATAACTTGCCTCAACGTGTGGATGTGGTCTATGGTGCTAAAACCCCGTCGAAACCCGGCCTGCTCTGGAGGCTGAAAGCTATCGAGCCTGGCTGAGAGTCTATTGGAGATGACCCTCGAGAACAGCTTATATATGTGGCTCAGAAGTGTTATCGGCCTGTAGTTCTTCAAGAGGGTTTTATCTCCCTTCTTGAAGAACAGAACAGCCACACCTCTGCCCCAACATTTTGGAGTTCTTCCGGAGAAGATGACACTATTAAAAATTCTCTGGAGCTCCTTCAGAACTGGTCTTCCACCAGATTTCAGGAGCTCAGAGGTGATTCCATCCTCTCCCGGAGCTTTTCCATTTTTAAGCTGTTTTAAGGCCATCTCAATCTCATCCATAGCTATTTCAGGCATGTCCTCAGTAAAGTGGCGTGTCAATGTGGCCCTTGAATCGGAGGGGTCAGGAACCGGATTTCGGCATCGTGAGCGGTATAACTGGCCGTAAAAATCTTCTATCTCAGACAAGATCTCTGGTTTAGAGGTGACCATGTCTCCACGAGCAGTCCTCAACTTCGTCATATGGCTACGTCCCAGTTTTCGGGCGAATACGCGCATCCCACGATTTTGCTCGATCAACTCTTTTATGAGGAGAGCATTAGCCTTACGTAGGTCACGTCGTATTGCCTTCTTTATCTGTTTGTTTAGCGTAGCTGTTTGCGAAGGAGATGTCTGTGGAGTTTCTCGTCTTAACCTCATAAGGTCCAAAGTCTCGTCCGAGAGATCCGACTTACGGCTTCCAGCTCGAGCCCTGCAGAACCGGCTCCCTTCCTCGCCGATTATTCTGGTCACATTTTCGAGGTCCTCGTCAACATTGGTCGTGGTCTGCAGAATGGCAAAGCGGTTCTGAAGTTCCAACTGGAACTTGGATGAACCAGCAGCCATTTGCAGTCTGGTCGGTCGGAGCGTGGACTTCATCATGCGCATCCTTTCTAGCTTATAATTGATATTCAGGGTGCCTCTTAACATGCGGTGATCACTTCCGGTATTAAACCTGTTGATCACAGAGACATCCCTGAATATGTGCTTTTTATCCGCCATGATGAAGTCGATCTCATTAAAGGTGTTTCCATCGGGACTTTTCCAGGTCCACTTCCGTTGGGGCTTTTTCTTATAAAAAGTATTCATAAGATACAGCCCCTGCGATTCTAGAAAGTGGACCAACATGTGTCCCCTGGAATTCCGACTGCCAATGCCGTGTGGTCCAATCCTCGATTCACCACTCTCCCTTCGACCAACTTTAGCGTTGAAGTCCCCCATCACAACGTTGTAGTGAGTGGACGTGGTATGATGCAAGGCCCGTTCGATATCATCGTATAGGGCCTCTACCTCTTGGTCTGAGTGTGCCGATGTGGGGGCGTACACCTGGATCATTTTGAGTGAGTACCGATCCGAGAGCTTAAGAATGATGTACGCCACCCTTGTCGACACACTGGACACTTCCACAACGTTGTTACAGAGGACTTTGTTGACGAGGAAGCCTATGCCCCCCTGGGACTTGCAGTCTCCTTCCCGGAAGTAGAACAGATGTCCAGAGCTTAGGGTTAAGCAGTCCTCGCCCTGTCTTCGGACCTCGCTTAACCCCAGGATATGCCACCTGATTTTGGTAAGTTCTACCTCCAGTTCGGCCAGATGAGAATCCAGCCGGAGACTGCGTCCGTTGTACGTCGCCACGGTCAGTAGTTTTGGTGACTCGTTTGACGCCTGGGGATTCTTCGCACCCCTGGCACTGTCGCTGCCCCGACCGTCACCGTGGCCAGGACGACAGTGCCGCCAGGAACTCGGGGCCATCTTTTTAAATGTTGTCATAACATGGGGGGGTATTGCCCTAATCTCCACGCTGGGCAGGCGGGTTGGAGATCGCAGGGGTAAGGACTTTAGCACAGATGACGCTGCTGCCCGTCATCGGCTTTGTATTTGGCCTCCCTACCCTTTTCGGATGGATATACCGCCATCGGTCGGTCGCACAATAGTATTTACGGACCATGATGCACAACTATATTATTATGAATAAATAAATTTGATTAAAAGATGACGGTGGTATCCAAAAATATTTGCTATTAAAATATCATTTTGAATTTAGTTTTATACCACCGTCAAAATATTTGAGTAATTTTAAAATTTTTGAGGGTACCCTCAAAATTAATTTATATGATAATATTTTTAATTTAATTATTATTTTAATTTTATTTTTATTTTAATTTAATTATCATACGCTTGACGCCTGTCAATCCTTACGTGGTAGGCAGTCGCTTGAAATATTGAATACATTTACGCGTACAACATAACATCGCTATATAAATTATAACGATGTTATGTTGTACGTAAACCACGTCCTTCGTGGGGTCAGTACCCCACATTTAATGTTTATTTTCCTGGTCCAAGACCCTCACTGACAACAATCTAATTAAAGATTTTTACCATACTTAAAAGATATAAGCGGAAATCGTATATGCAAACACAAATAATATAATGTTATAACTTCTTAAGTACTGTTGTGTTCACATAATGTCATTCGCCAATTGATTATTATATTTTAGCTTCTTTGTCCCCAAGAAACCTGAGGTCCCGGGTTCGATTCTCTGTGGAGGCAGAGTTATGAAGTTGAGTTTACTTCTGCTTTCCTGTCTGGTCGTTGATTTATATATGCAATTTATGTATATTATTATATCTCTTCAATATAATTTTGCAACTTTGTCTTTTATATCTCTTTAACAACTTAGTCACGACTAGATTACACTAAACTTTTACCTTAGGTACTTTTGAAAGGTACAAAATATTTCACTAGAATTTGGGTCAATTTAACAGTAGTTATAATAATATACATAGTAGTAGAAATTAAATAATAATACTTACGTACTAGATTTTATCTACCCTTAAAGGAGTACAAGCGTGTAAATACACGTAATCTGAAGCTTATAGTTGAAAAAATACTTAATCTGTTTCTAGCTTTAATTCCCTCTATCGATAGACAAAACAGTTGATTACATTATAATAGAGTCCTAGATTAACACGGGCACAAACTACAACTTTATCAATACTGTATTAAATAATAAATTAGCAAAGTACAGGTCTTTGTACAGATAAAGTTCATACAAAAAGTCAAAGAAATCATTATAAGATAATATCATACATATGTTCATATATTCACGCCTGTACGTATCTCAAGGGATAGGCAGAGACTATCAATCGCTACCTGGAACGATCCAGACAAACCTCTCTAGCTTCACTCACACCCATTAACCTTCCCATACATGTTCTTCTGTTCTCTACGCTTCTCTGTTCTTTTCTGGTCTTGCCTTGAGAAGAATATTATTCTTTATAGGGTAAAAAAATTATAAGCTATACTTCTCACATCACATCACGACCGTTTCCCTAGAGAAGGGTAAATAGAGATCACGTAAGTATCTCCATTGTCTCGGTCCTGGCAAAACTACTTTCGCTTTTGAGATACACACATGGCGGTTATACGAGTATGTAAAAAAATGAATATGATATTTTTACACTTATCTACTCTTATGGTATTATATTAGATAGTCATGGTTCTGCAGAGGTCTATAAATGTGACCAAGACTAAAATATTTTGTTAGGTTAGGAAAATTAAGGACCTTGGTCTATCTACCACTTAGGAAAACAGTTGTAATGCAACTAAAAAGTATAATAATATTGCAAAATAATTAATTATATTCCTTTTTCTTTCCAGACACAAAAACAAGATGGAAAAAACCAAAGAAGCATCACAAACAAAAGACGACCTTTTCACGTCACTCGTCGGCCATTTTGGAAAATGGCAGCTGCTCATATTCGCATCCCTTGCCATCGTTAAATTCTCATCCGGCTGGGTACAAATGTCCATTCTCTTCCTCACACCCAAACCTTCATTTACCTGCGTCAAATTCAATGGGGACACACCACATGAGGTGACAAACGATACATGCTACCCAAACTGCGTTGAATATACCTATGACACGTATCCATTTGACAATACTATAGTTTCGGAATGGGATTTGATTTGTGATCGACTCTGGTTGGCCAGTTTTACACAGACGATGCTGCAATTGGGTATATTGGTTGGGAGTGTTGGGTTCGGATTCTTGGCGGACAGGTATGTAAGCAAACTAGCTGCCTTTCATCCTAATATATGCTATAATATAGAATAAGATTAAAAAGTATAGGTGAATAAGTCCTTTAGGGGACGGCCTTGCAACTTAACACCGATATTTGATATTGCCATCAAAGTCGAAACAAATACATACATATATAAATATATTCACTACGTCCCTAACGGGATAGGCAGAGACTATCGATCGCCGCCTGGTACGATTTTGAAAAATCTCTCTTGCTTCGTTCACACCCATAAACCTTCTCATACACGCTATTCTGTCAATCACTCTACGTAAACCCGCTTTGAGAAGAATGTTCAAAGTAAATAAGACTGAGGAAATTTTGTATTTTTGATATTATGTCAAACGGGATTAAAGAACATAAATTATTTGCTAGTATGTATAGGAGAAGGGTTATTGTTATTCATCATATCAATTCATCAGATCAGGAGTAGCTCCGTTGTTTGGAGCTTGACTCTATATTTTAGTATAGGGTTCAAATCCCGCCTGAGCATGTACCAATGGAAATTTCTATGTACATTTTCGAAATAAAAATAAATACTTCACAAAGACGCTTAAATAGGAAAACATCGTGAGGAAACCTAAAACCTACCTGTTCCTCGAAAAGTTAGTGCTTGCAAATGGCTTACCGCAAGGTTTGTCTTTTTTGTTTTGATTATTGCGATAGTCTTTTGTCATTTCCAAGTAGCACAAAGAAATATATTTACTATCCTTTTTACGGAGCACATTAATTATCTCTAAACGAGTTTAGTTACAACTCGGTTATTTCAAGATTAGTAGATGTACTATTAAAACAAATACTTAGAGGCCCAGATTGATAAATGAAATTATCTTTGTGAGTTTGATAAGTGTTAGGGCAACAACACATTAAGCGAACCGTAGTTTTTAAATAGGTATTTAGTGAAAAATAGTATCAATTTTTTACATATGCTGACTGCACCAGGGAACAATGAACAAATCTGTTTAGTTTTTAAACAGATTTATTCACGACGTTTTCGCTCATTATCATTGAAGTGATGTATCTTGCACTTCACAAAACAAGAACCCGTACCCCCGTCTCATGCTAGTCTGGGATGTAAAAAGAATGCTAACTAACTGCCGTTCTTCTACTACTAGAGTTAAACGGGATCATTTGCAGGATAGGCTAGCAACCTGTCACCAATGCTCCATATGACATCAGCACCCCAATATTAGCTAAAAAGTGACCTAGGAGATACTACATTTCCAAGAATCTATCCACCCCAAATTGATTAAAGGACGTGGTTGTATATGTTGTATTTTGAATGTTAAATTAAATCGCTAAATATGTAGACGCCCTAATAATTTAGCATGAGTAAACTAATAAAGATGAGCACCTAGTTCAAACCTAGACAATGGAAGATAAAATATTTCATTGACATCTTTAATAATGGCCTCGATAATTACCGACCTCGATATAGTTCGATATCTATTATTGCTTCTGGGTAGGCAGAGGTTTGAGTGTCCATCTCCGCGATTGTGTCAAGTCATATATGACATTTGTAGCCTAAGTGACTAATGATGTTTGACACCGTGTATAGACGCTGACTTATAGAGTCAGATTATATGATAAGAAAGAAGAAGATTTCGTTACTCCGGCACTAGAAAAGTTATAGTTTATCACGAATGCGAACGTGAAGTAAATTTTCCGAAAATAAAAGTATGTACTATATATAATATGGCCGATACAAACCTCATGTTTTATGGCATAGGGAATAACAACATATGTACGTTGTTATTCTTATATAGTTTCTTAAGAAGTAGGTAGGATGTCAAAATAGCACCATTTTTATAAGTAAACATAAACATACGCTTCACGACTTGTATATACACACTCCCTTTTTTATTGTGGCGGCGTAGACAAACGCTTGAGTGCCCATCTCCGAAATTTTCATGTTAGGTATGGGTCACTCGAAGCCCGCGTCTCACTAGGTAGACAGCACCCAACGTGATTGGTAGTGAACCGTATCGCCGTATATTATTTTGTAAGTATATTATATTTTTATTTATTTTCAGATACGGGCGCAAGAACACGTTTCTTTCAGCCGTTGCCATATTAATTATAACTGGCTTCATAGTTCCCTTTTCGCCCAACTATACTTTATTCACGACGCTTCGATTCCTGCAGGGGGTAGCCACGGCTGGTACCATGGTCATGTCCTTTGTTATGATTATGGAAGCTGTTGGACCTAAGTAAGTGATACATACCGTGTAAAGACTTAGATATAATGCTAAGTAGCTACTTTTTGAGGCATATCGTAAAAGGAGACTAACAGGTTTAAGGCATCCATTGGGCGATGGACTAGCAATCCTAAACACTCATCAATTATCAAATTCGCGTACTAAAATCGAGTAGGATAAAAGGTATATCCGTGGTTATTAAGTCTGAAAGGAGTTAGATGAAATATTAATACGTAAGTCATGTGATCAGTCACTTGCTAGTTTGTGACGTAAAAAGAAAGCTAACTAGCTGCCGTTCTTCCCAGCATGTCGTAGGAGGCGACTAAGGGACTAGGGGAACATGGAATCATTGGGCGATGGGCTAGCAACCTGTCACCAATGTCCATAAGACATCACAACTCCAATATTCATGCTAAAAAGCCACCTAGGAAATACTAAATCTCCAAGGTTCTGTCGATCGTGAAATGTATTTATGAATGTACAGTCAACGCTAAAAGTGCAGTCCCAGTAACGTTTATAAGAAAAAAACACAATATTTGACATTTAAAACTGGCGCCACTATGCATTGTCAAGGCCACTATACGTTCGCGAGCTTCGAAATAAAAAATATTGTCTTTTGATCTTATAAACGTAAACCTTATAAAAAATTACTGGGATATAAATTACATATGTATGTATACGTATTTAAAATGACAGACATTGTAGGCTATATAACCTGTTAAAGTAGTCAGAACATACACACACTATACTTATAAACTTTACTCTTTTCCATTTCAGGTACAGAGAGATCCTAGGCGGCATCTACCACATACCTTTCATCTTGGGACACCTAACCATTCCCGTATTCGCCTTTTACCTTCGCAGTTGGAACACTTACTGTTTGGGCTTAGCTATACCGCCGGTGGTGTATGTGGCCTATTTCTTCTTCTTGAAGGAGTCGCCAAGATGGTTAATATCTGTCGGGAAAGTGGATGAGGCGGTTGCTATAGTAACTGCGGCTGCTAAACTGTGAGTTTAATATGTTAAGTCTATTTAGAGTTTAGTGTAAGATATTACATACATAATTCGTCCTGTATTAGTCTGGGACTCAAAAGAATGCTAACTAGCTGCCATTCATCGCGGCATTTAAGAGGCTTAAGACACTAGGGGTAAATGAAATCTATTGCGCAACGGGCTACCAACCATTCACTAATTATACATACGACATCACTATTCCAATACTATGCTAATAAGTGACCATAGAGATGATTTAATGTCTCCAAGGTTCAATACACCTCGAAAGGGATTATAGGACGTAAATATGTATGTATTTTAAGTCACCGTTTGGTAGAAATATTGGGGTTGTGATGCCTTACGGAACATTGGTGACAAGTTTCTAACCCATCACCAATTCCATTTAGCCCTTGTCACTTTAGTGCATTCTACGTTCCCGGAAGAACGGTAGCTAGTTAGCATTCTTTTTACGTCACAGTACTATAAAGAATTAAAACCTATGAGATAAAAGTGACAAAAATATACGGACATAGAACTATCTTCTTTTTCTTCAGCATATACATATGTCCATTCCTGAACGTATGCCTTTTTTAAAATAGATATATCATTTTAAATAGAAACATCCATCTAAAACCTAATTTTAACAATTCCAGAAACAACCTACCAACAGACAACATAGACAAAACGCTTCGCAATCTTTCCAACCAAATAGTCGAAGCAAAACAGAAAGAGAAGCTCAACTACAGCGATCTCTTTCGCACGCGCACGCTTAGACAGAGAACGGTGTACTGCTGTTTCATTTGGCTCGTTTGTGGGCTGACGTTCTATGGGTTGAACCAGTATATTAGTAGGACGAGTCCAGATCCGTTTATTAGTGTGGCCGCGGCCGCTGCTATTCAGGTAAGCACTTGATAAGGTTAGTGTTTAAAAGAAGGTCAAATAATACGAAAAGACAAACGCATTCACGATCATTAACCCTTACGGGGTAGTTGGAGGTTCAGGTTTCCATCTCCGCAATAGGCATGTTGACAAATTTTGAGAAACTGTTCTATAATATTCGGAAATATATACGGATTATAATAAACATAATATTTCTGCGGAAAATTAAAGTTTAGTACTTAAAAAATGATTATTGATTAATAATTTTAAAATTTGCACCAAAACGCGTCAAAGTGTCATGGCGTCGCTTGCATACGTCACTTTAGAGTATAAGGAACATTCGTTGTATGTAAACATTATCTAATTCATATTTAATTTAAACATTTTACTAGTTTTTACATTAAAACATGACTTCGAAAGTATATAGGTGGTGTTCCGTCCCTCTGTGTACTAATACATCCATAAAAACTTCTGACAAATTATTTATTATCGTTCCTTTCGATAAGAAATTAAGAAAGAAGTGGCTTAAACTTGCAAGACGTGATTTGGAAGGAATATTACCCACTACACAGCTTTATTTTTGTGAAGATCACTTTGACGTAAATATTTCCTATTTTATTTTGTTAAATATTTAATTGCAAAAAGAAATATTTAACATAAACATAACCTCAAATTGTAATATTGAATGTTATACTGAAATAGGTAGAATAGCTATGCTTTCAACGAATTATTTTTATGGTTAAAATAGTTAAGTTATTAATGGTTAATACACAATACTTACATGGAAGATTTAACATTTCTCAATTCTGCTGAACAGAAGTCTTTGTTTGATGCCAGAAACGTTCCTAGCATTATCAAGTCGATTCTTGGTAAATTTGAGCTTGAAGCTTTTGTAAATCCTTGTTCCATGACTCAATTTAGCGTAATCAATTTACACAAAAGAAATTGAAGTTAATAAAACATTAGCGGCGTAATTAATTAAAAAAGCGAGCTAATGTGTAGTAATACAAATGTAAACAAAGAGAAAGAACTCTAACGTGACGTCATGCGCTCTGATTGGCGTTCAACATGTCATGGCGGATTGCCGTATTTAGCGATTTTATTTTATGGATTATTATATGAATCTTGGTTTTAATTATGAAAAGAATCAGAGTTTTAGAATTAGCAATTTTGTAATAATATACACACAAAATATTTCAATGAAATTCACTTGTTGTCAACATGCCTATTGTGAAGGTAGTACTCAATGTGACAGGTGGTAAGCCATGTCAGCATTTACAAGAACTGACTATAACCTAACTATAACACTACTGACTATAACAGGTAGGTTACCTCACGATGTTTTTTCTCACCGTAATATAATGTATTTCGTAAATGTACATAGAAATGTATTAATACGAAATGACATGCCAAGATACTGGGTTCAAGTCTATTAATGCGTTTTAGTGCAATCGTTGTTCAATGTCAGTTCGATAATAGTGTGAAGTTGATAGTGGATTACACAAGTGTCTAGAGATCCCGCCACATAAGCTGGCAGTAGCCAAACTTGGAACTAAATTTGACGTTTCCGCAATTGCGTGTTATTTTGTATGAAAGGTAAATTTAGTATTACCAGCGTTGTGTTTTTTGCCCACTCTTTGTAATTTTTATGTTTGTTAAGGGTGATTATAATAAATTGATTTCCGGAGTTTCTTGTTAGTTCTTCTCCAAGCTAGGGTCTCCGCTGATCTAACCTCGGTAAAAAATATGTAAAGACAATGCTCAGTGCCATGTTTGAAATAGTTTTTTTAATTTATACTTAGATCATAAGATAACTTTCAAAGAGAGCTTGTGATATTTATAATTTTGAATATATTATGGCAGATGAAGGCGTCGCCGCAGTTGCATAATTCACTGTTGCCAGTAAACACGCCAAAACTAGCAATCACTGTGCCATACGGCTCGATACATTATAGGTTTCATTTGTAACGGTCTTTGGTTGCAGAGCTATAAACTCAAATAAAACAAATTAATATATCTAAGTCAAAATATGTTTATTTAAAATAGGCCCTATCACAAGCTCTCTTTGAATGTTATCTTATGATCTAAGTATAACAACAATAAAAATTATTATTTTTATAATTAACAAACATAAAGTTTTTCCTTAACAATAATTATGATCCATATGGATACGTTTAACACCTAACATTTCATAGTCATCACTATCGCTGTTGACGTCGATATCGCTTTCTGTATCTGAGTCTGTGTCGCTGTCACTAGCAGTAGAAATTATAAATTTATCAAGTTCGGAGTCTATAATCCTGTCACGTTCAAAATATTTGTCTTCGACGTTCAGTACATGCTGAGCTTGTGATAGGGCCTATTTTAAATAAACATATTTTGACTTTGATATACTAATTTGTTTTATTTGAGTTTATAGCTCTGCAACCAAAGACCGTTACAAATGAAACCTATAATGTATCGAGCCGTATGGCACAGTGAGTGCTAGTTTTGGCGTGTTTACTGGTAACACTGAACTTACGCGACTGTGGCGACGCCCCCAACTGCCAATGTATATGGCGGGATCTCTAAATTCAGCATTTATGACAGTGAAATTGTCACTTCCGCTATACTACGAACAATTTCAACTGATTCTGATTTGACATTGATGATTGTACATATATAATAATACAATACACATAATATTGAACAAACAAACTTTTGATGTACGTACGTTTTCGTGTACATACATACTTATACAAGATACATAATAATAAACTATCAAACAGGAAAATTAAAAAAACGTTCTTGACTCTGCCTACACCGGAAGTGCAGACCGGAAACATCTAATCTTTCTAGCAGATTATTATGGCACCACGGAGGTCAAAAATTCAACATCACGTCTATAATTTCAAATGAGCTCTGCATGTTGTTTTTCCTCAGTTTATATACATATATATTGATCAACTTTCCTAACTGGATGAGCAGACATTATCCATTGTACATACATACACATCACGCCTGATTCCCTGTAGAGGGGTGTGACAGACCACTTTCGCTTAATTGACATTCATACATCTTCTCATACACTCTCGGCGGTTATAGGTACACCTAACGTCACCTTTTTTCAATATAGCGTCTATCTGACTGTTATAAGTCTTATTAGGTCGGCCCCTACGTAACCGCCCTTCCACTTCACTCATATATATTCCTTTGCCAATCTGCTATCAATTATTATCGATTGTCATCTTGATATACTGACAAATCTCTAACGTCTCATTCACTGACCTTTGTATGTATAATCTTTTGCTCTACACTTTACGTACACCTCCATTGGTTTTAGGCCATCACCCATACCAATACCCATATACATAGTTATGACGACCTCCGTGGCGCGATCGGTTAGACACCTGAACGGTAATCGTGAGGACCCGGGTTCGATTCCCGGTGGAGGCAGAGTTAAGAACTACGCTTTTCTACTGCTTTCCAGTCTGGTTGTTGATTATATATGCTATATATGTATTTATCTATATATAATATGTATACATTTCTTAAATATACGTTGACTAGTATCCTTAACACAAGTCTTAAATGAACTTACCAAGGGGCTAGTTCAATTAGTGTAATAATGTCCAAATATTATTATTATAGTTATTAAAAATTAAACAAACAATTTCAGGACTATTTACCCTTACGGGGTAGTTAAAGGTTCGGGTGTCCATCTCCGCAATTATGAAGGTAGTAATTCTATGGCCACCTCGAACTCAAGTTGACCAGATAGTCAGTACTCATAAAACATAGTTGCAAGTATATAATTACCATTCCATCGCAACACTTCCTGAATTTTCCAACTGGTTCGCCTCAACATTGACCGAGATTTAGCCATTTAAGTCAAACGAAGGTTAGGTGGTATCCAATGCACTACATACAATTATTCCAATTAAATTTTACCTTTGAAAGGGATTTGCCTTGTCGGATTTATCGGTAATCCCTAGGACATGCATACGATGCAACCAAGGGTCCAAGTCCACTAATGCTTCAGTAACGATGTGAATTAATTAGGTAATGGAATGACAAAAGTGACAAATTTCGACATTATGCCGCAGTTTGCTATAATTTATGGTGAAATCAGATACTTTTGACTACTTTACTTACTTTTTACTTCAGTGATATTCAACTATAATAGTGCTAAAACGCATTAATAGACCCCAGCTGCCGTTGTAACATGATATGGTGTCTTAAAAGAAACATATGTACAGTCACAATTACAAACAGAGATGACAGAAAATACTGCGATGAGTGTATCATCATATTTAGTGTTATTATACAGTTATACATCAATCAATCAATCAGGCTATGACAGTCCACTGCTGGACGTAGGCCTCCCCAAGGTAACGCCACAAAACACGATCACTCGTGGCCCTCAGCCAACCACTACCAGCGACCTTCATCAGGTCATCAGTCCATCTGGCAGGGGGGCGTCCTACACTACGTTTACCGAGACGCGGTCGCCATTCGAGCCAGTTATACATACATAGTTATTATAGTTCTGGACAAAGTTAATAAGGTACAGAACATTGGTAGTTTTAAATCAAAAAGGAATTACGCTTATTTCCTTAGTCCTCTTTAACAAATGCTGAGCATCTGATAACATTTTATTCATAATAATTCTTCAAGTACGTAACCTTTTAAGTTAAAAAGACAAACGCGTTCACGACCATTAACCCTTACAGTCAAAGGTTCAGATTTCCATTTCCGTAATCTATGGCCTCCTTAAAAAGGAGGTAGTAATTCTATGGCCACCTTGAACCTACGTGTTGAACAGATAGTCAGTACGCGATTACTATAATAAGTCAACTAACGTCTCTTAAGACTATGGATAGGCAGAGACTATGGATCGCCAACTGGAACGATCCCGACAAATAAGCTTACTATATACCGTGAATCTCAATTTATTTCAGATACCCTCAAACTTCATAGCAATATGGCTGATGAAAGGCTGTGGTCGAAAGCAGGTGATCATCTCCACATTTTGCCTCGGAGGGGTCTTAGTATTGGCTCTAGGGTTCGTTGGGGACATATTCTGGCTCAAGTTGACCCTGGGTACCTTAGGAGTGAGTTGTGGTGCAATATTCACTCCTGCCCTCTATATATTTTCCTCGGAACTTTTTCCTACTGTCGCTAGAAATATGGGGATGGGGGTATGCTCTATGGCGATGAGGGCTGGCTCTATGATAGCTCCGTTTGTGGCGAATATTACTACGGTGACATGGTTGCCTGCCGTCATATTCGGTGGCCTGCCGTTCGCTGCAGCTGGGTTGTGCCTGTTGTTGCCGGAAACCAAGAATTGTACTCTGCCTAATAGTGTGCAAGATGTTGAAAACCAATAGTAGTAGAATAGTTAAGAATTGAACTCCTATATGCATTTTATATATACTGAGAATAGGTAGATAAAATTATGAAAAGAAACTTCGTCTGTCATTATTTCTATTCAATTGCGTAAATAGAATGCTAACTAGCTGCCGTTCTTTCTGACATATCGTAGGTAACTAAGACACTAGAGGTATATGGAATTTATTGGGCGGTAGACTAAGAAGCTGTCATCAATATTTTACTACATCATAACACTTAAATACATGCTAATAAGTTACCAAAAAGATGATGGCATGCCTTCAAGGTTCTGTCCACCCTGAAAGGGATTTAAAGACGTGAATGTAATAAAATGATAATATATAATTGTCATGTTCATTCCCGAATAGAATTACATAAATAGATTTCTTCCTAGACAAATAGATAAGCGATTTTGTGATATTTCCTATTGAGTAGAAATAATTTCAGATATAAAGTCAATGTGTTTATTCAACATAAGTACAAGTATAGTACATTCATTGAAAGTCAAAACATTTGCATGGCACTGGTTGTCTCTTAGCATTATAATTCTACCGTTGTACGTATAGTTACTAGATAATAATAATAATAAAAGTTACTAGATATGTCATATGATAGTGACATTCATCTCAAACATAATCTATATTCACGTCGTTTAATCCCTTTTGTAGTGTACATAACCTTGGAGACATGATAATATCACCTACATATGTCACTATTAAAATTAATATTGGGATGGTGATATCATATAGAAATTCAGCAACAGTTTGCTAGCAACTTCACTGATAAATTCCATTAACCCCTAGTCCCTAAGTTTCATCTTACGACATGCCAGGAAGAACGGCAGCTAGTTAGCATTGATTTTACGTCTTGAGAGAAAAAAGATAGGAAATATATTTGGACAATAATTATATAGAAAATTAAACAAAACATCATATGTAATCATTATTATCAATAATATTGTTAAATAAGTTATTAAAATATGTCTGTGATAAATGTAACTTCGCGATTGCGGAGTTAGACACTTGAGTTACTGGCTACCCCGCCAAGACAATGGTTGTGACATGTATGAATGTTAATATTTATATTACTAATTACTAACGAGTAGCGCCAAATTTAATAAAGTTTAATATTGTAATGTAAGTTTTATTCTGTAGTAGTATTAGTTTAAGGGATTTTAAAATAAATGTTTATTTCTTGATTGAAGAATCGTTTAATTAGTTTTCTCGATGTTACCCATAACGATACATCATCCTCATGTAAACGTAAAACTTTCAAACACACACTTCGCTAACAATTTGTTGAACAGTGTGAATAATTTCAATATATTATAAAGCAGCTGTAGCGTAGTGGAAAAGACTTCTGGCTTCTTATTACAGGGTTCGAATCCCGGTTCAGGCATGTAGCAATGAATGAAATATAAAAAAAATGTAAAAACATCTAGAGGAAACCTACCTATCCCTTGGAATTAGTAATAGCCAGTGCCTGTATACGGAGATATGGTTTACTACCTATCATGTTGGGTGCTGTCTAGCTAGTGAAACACGGGCTTTGAGTGTCTTATACCTAACATACCTTCGATATTTCAGGTATGGACATTCAAGCTTCTGGCTACCCGGCCACAATACAAATTGTGTGTACACAAATCTTGAAGCGTATGTTATATTTATAATATTAATAAGATATCATATTACAGTCGTCTATGGTGCGTCAACAAAGTCAGCAGCTCAGTGAAAGTTGAAAATACAAAAAATTATTTTCGGCTGAATATTTAGTCAATTGTGATGCCAAACTGGCTAAATATGTTCGCTTTGGGATAAGCTTTGGATCCTCAACTGGAACGAACCGAAGAACAAGCAAGAGAGCAAGAAATTGGAGCATCGATTTCGTTTTTCTTCGGTTGTAGCGGCTGACGGCGTTGATGTAACCATGGCGATGAAATAACAAGAAGTTCAAACGCCGTGGCATCAGTGTTTGTACTTCAGCCGACATAACCTAAGTGGTGAATGGCTTAATAAAGAATAAAAAAAAAAAAGATATCGTATTATCTGTTAGCCATATTAATTACATTAATAATACACGTCCTTCAATTAGTTTCGAGAAGTACAAATCAACATTATCTCTGTCACTTTTATCATGACTATAAACAACAAACTTTAGTGTAGCTTTTAGAGACTATGTAAAATTGTATTCAAAGATATTCAAAAACGTTTGTGTCTAGGCTAAGTCGCTGTATATTAGGAATAAAATACTCAAATCTAAAAATATAATCAAGGAAACGTGAGATGTCATTAGATCTGAAACAGGTAGAGTTAAAACTTATAATCAAAATAATCTAAAGCTTAAACTTAATAATAAAATTGTATGTGGCGAAGCAGATGTTGCTTCATGTTTTGAAGAATATTTTGGAAACCTCCCTTTGATGACATCCAGCTCACTAAACAGTTGCGCTGAAAAGGCTTGCAATCTGCTTGCGTTGTCGGCCCCGTGTTGTGATGGTGAGTTCCGTTTTAGGCCTACAACTCCATTAGAAATAATAAAAACATTCAAAACTTTTAGTAAGAAAAAAACTGTGGATCTCTTTGGACACTCGGTCAAAACAATTAGTGTTATTATTGACTTGTTGGCACCTTATCTGGCATCGGTTTTTAATGCCTCAATAGAATCAGGTTCATACCCTGATTTAATGAAATTAAGTAGAGTAACACCGATATATAAGTCTGGTAGTACCTTGGACCCATCAAATTATCGTCCAATATCCGTGCTACCAGCATTAAGTAAAGTATTCGAAAAAATCTTGTTAAATCAGATGTTGTACCATTTTAATTTAAACGGACTGCTACATTGTAAACGATTCGGCTTCACAAAGGGTTTGTCCACCACTGATGCTGGTGTAGAACTAATAAAAGGGATTTTTGATGCCTGGGAACGGTCGCAGGATGCATTTGGTATTTTCTGCGACCTTTCTAAGGCGTTCGATTGTGTCCGACATGATATAATAATAAGAAAATTAGAGTATTATGGAGTTAAAAATAATTCACTAAATGTAATAAAATCATATTTAAGTAATAGAGTACAAAAAGTAACTATTGGTGTGGAGCAGTCGTCGGGTCGTTCAGTCCAGATGGGGGTGCCTCAAGGCTCAATATTAGGTCCGTTTCTTTTCCTAGTATACATAAATGACTTACCTTTTGTAACTAGAGATAGGTGCAGGATGGTCCTTTTTGCTGATGACACATCCCTAATCTTTAAAATTAGCAGGAATATTGATGAGTCGCAAACAATAAACTCGGTGATAGAAGATGTAGTTCAATGGTTTCAATTTAACAATTTAGTTATTAATAATAATAAAACAAAATGTATTAAATTTACTTTGCCAAATGTAAATAGTGTCGAAACCAATCTAATAATAAATAATGAGAAAATAGATAATATAAATACTACTGTCTTCTTAGGGATAACTTTAGATTCAAAACTGCAGTGGGGAGACCACATTCGCGTTTTATCTAAAAAACTTAGTTCTGCGGCGTATGCTGTTAAACGGATTAGGGAATATACGGACGAGTACACGGCTAGGTTTGTTTATTTCAGCTACTTTCATAGCATTATGTCGTATGGCATTTTGCTGTGGGGTTGTGCTGCTGACATAAACACGATATTCGTTTTGCAGAAGAGGGCTGTTCGCTGCATTTACAGAATGGGCCCCAGAGAGTCACTTCGCGAAAAATTTAAAGAAATTGATATTTTGACGGTTGTTGCTCAGTACATATATGAGTGTGTCATTTATGTACATAAAAATATAAATATTTTTAGAAGAAACTGTGATGTTCATAAAATTAATACTAGGAACAAACATAAGCTGTATGTGGCGCCCTCGAGGCTTCAAAAGGTCAAGAAATCGTTTGTTGGAAATTCCGTGCGTGTTTATAATCATTTACTGGACTGGATTATGCGTTTGCCCTTACCTAAATTTAAGACTATAGTTAGAGGCCGACTAGTCCGGGGCGCTTACTACGCGGTCGGGGACTACCTTGCCGATGCTCAGGGTTGGCAATGAGTGCATCTAAGCTACATATATGTGCATAGAAAATTATGTTTCTTTATAATTTGTTTTTTGTAACTGGCACTGGGCAAAAAATCCTGAAAGCCGGAGTTTCTTGTTGGTTCTTCTCCGAGCCAGGGCTTCCAAACCAACGGTAGAATATCAATGTAAGAGACAACCAGTGTCAGGCAAATGTTTTGACTTTCAATGAATGTACTGTACATGTACTTATGTTGAATAAAAACATTTGACTTTGACTTTATATTTTCAATCATTCGCACATTGGTTAAGGACGCCATTTTCTTTTATCGATCAGGTTTTACGTATTCTATAAAGCTCCTTTTTCCCCTAAAGAAAATGGCGATGACTCAGCCGTCCGCAAATAGTAATTGCCTTGCAACCTGGAACAAAGTTTAAGTGTTAATACCATTATAATAAAGCTTAAATTTACTGCCACTTCAGCTTGCAACATCGATAGACAATGTCTACGACTTTGGTTCTATGCCGGATAATCTCGTTCCGGACTCTGTCCCATAACGAGATACCCAGCATCGAACGATCCATTGCTCGCTGAGCGAACTGTAATCGGTGAGCCAGCCCGACTGTCATGTACCACGTCTCGGCACCGTATGTAATTACAGTTAGGACGCACTGATTGAAAACCCTGGTCTTAAGACACTGCGGTAGTGGTGACGAGGAGATATGACGCAGCTTCCCGAATGCTACCCAGCCCAGCTGCACTCTTCTGGAAATCTTACGGTCGAAGCTATCCCTGCCCATTTGCAGAACCTGGCCCAGTTAGATATATTCCTGGACCACTTCGAGCGTTTCTCCACTGATCGTGATCAGCCCCGGGACAATAAGTTCATTGAACATGACTTTCGTCTTGTCCAAGTTCATCCGGAGACCGACCGGAAGCGTTAATAATACTCGTATATTTATATTTGCAATGTAAAATATGATATTTAAGGTTTTGTTCAACCTAAAAGGTATACAAGAACATGAATTAAATCTTACTCTTTAGTAGCCTGCAATCCCATATATCCTATAGAGTTCCCATTACAATTTCCTCGTAAAAACGCGTCATAGTCTTCACACTGCCGAGCATCGAACTTGGTCCCTTTCACAGACTCCGCCCAAAACCGCCATGAACGCCAGTGACTGCAAAAGTCTGAAAAAAACAAACACTTTCACGACCATTAACCCTTATGTGGTAGTCAGAGGTTCGCGTGCCCTTCTCTGAAATATTGTATAGTGACTAATTTTATGGCATAAGGTTTATATTTTGCATTATTACTTCAATCAGCTGATTATTACAGTCGCCATTTTGTTTTGCATTAACGTTTAAATAGTTCGTTTAGGGTCCTGGTTACTTGATTAAAAACAGATTTTATATGACTAAAAATAGCTTCACTTATTATTTATTGAGACTTTAAACTTTGACTCAAGGAAAAAAATTAACAATCACGACCCATATACTCGTACATACATATATATTAACGTCCTTCAATCCCTTTTGTGGTGGACGAAACCATGGAGATTTCACTTTTTGACATAATAATAATAATAACGTTTATTTTACAACTACAAAAACACACATGAAGACATAATACATCTTGTACAAAACACAGATTTGGTAACAAACATGCGCGTAGCTCTTGTGTGTGCCATTGCGGTGAATTAATAGACATACATATATTTATACTTTATATTTATTATACATATTTTAATTCGACGTAGCTGAGTTGTTTGGGGCTTGACTCTGTATTAGTAGGTACAGGGTTCAAATCCCGCTTGAGCATGTACCAATGAAAAAGTTTAATGAATTTATATGTACATTTCGTAATAAAAGTACATTTACGAAATGCGTCGAATACTACGGTGAGGGAAAACATCGTGCGAAAACCTACCTGTTCGCTGAACAGGTAATAGTTAGTGCTTGTAAATGGCGACATGGCTTACCACCTGTCACATTGAGTTCTGACTATCTGGTCAACACGTGGGTTCAAGGTGGCGGATATGGACACCTGAACCGCTGACTATCCGGCAAGGGTTAATTGTCGTGAACGCGTTTTGTTTATACTTTACCTTCTAGCGTCATAAATATGGTATTCCTAGGGCAGCCTGGTTGTTTGGCAGAGCCCCCGTTCGGCCAAAAGTCCACGTGGCCAGTGGATGAAGCGCCACCGTATTTGCCGGCGTCAGTGTGTATGATGTCTACGAAGGTGGCGTCGGAGGATGACAAGGGTTGCCCCACGAACATCAGAGGGCGGTAGTAGCCAGGCAGAGCTGGGTCTAGGCCTGTTAGTCTGGAAAGTACATATAATTGGATTTACATGAAGATCGAATTATACGGTGAGGAAAAACATCGTGAGGAAACCTACCTGATCGTCAAACAGGTAATAGTTAGTGCTTGTAAAAGGCGACATGGCTGACCACCTGTCACATTGAGTTCTATCTAGTTAACACGTGGGTTCGAGGGGTCCATAGGATCACTCACTACCTTCGCAATTGCGGAGATAGAAACCTGAACCTCTGACTATCCCGCAAGTGATAATGGTCGTGAATGCGTTTTGTTTTTTACATGAAGATGAATATTTTTAGAGAGTATTCCTAAAGGGTTTGTGGTTGTGATGCGTATGTATATGTATGTATATTGACAGAAGGCTTTCTAATAAGCATTAAATTTTTACAGTATGTCATATAAGGGGATGTGTTAAGAGTATTCACTAAAAAATACAAGTAGGTATTTGCGCGATTGTCTATTAAATTGACATAAATTTTCTTTATTTATGAATAGTTAAACCTAAAGTAATCAGTCACCCCTTACGACATACTGAAGGTAGCTAATTCAAGTTAAAGAGCAGGTACATGATATTATTTAACAATCGGAGTGGACAGCACTTCGAAGACATATCAATTTAAAAGCTATATTACTTTACTAGTGACCCGCTCCGGCTTTGCACGGGTATTAAATATATAGCCTACTCCACTATTTAATGGATGTTATTATACATATAAACCTTCCTCTTGAATCACTCTATCTATTAAAAAAACCGCATCAAAATCCGTTGCGTAGTTTCAAAGATTTAAGCATGCAAAGGGACAGAGAAAGAGACTTTGTTTTATACTATGTAGTGATAAGGTTATCTAACCAACCTGGGCACAATATAGTTCTTTTCAGCCAGAAACCTGGAGGCATAAGCAATGAGGTGCGCCCCCAAGGAGTGTCCAACCAGATGGAGGGTGTCCAGAGGCAGCCCTGAGGATATCAGCTTGGCAAGAGCTCTGCCTGTTTCCTTGCCTACCTAAAAGATAATGTAGAATGGATTTATAATAATATTTGGGACACTACTTCACCAATTGAACTAGTCCCTTGGCAAATACATTTAAGACTTGTGACACCTAAATTACATACATACGCTTCACGACTTGTGTATACACTCTACCTTTTTTATTATGGCGGGGTAGTCAGAGGCTTAAATGCCCATCTCCGAAATTTCGAAGGCATGTTAGGTATGGGTCATTCGAAGCCCGCGTAACACTAGATAGACAGCACCCACTAGATAGGTAGTGAACCGTATCGCCGTACATAGACACTGACTATTACCTATCCTGAGGGATAGGCAGGTTTCCTCACGATGTTTTCCCTCACCGTTAGCGACTGTAAATTATGTACGTAAATGAAAAACACATTTAAATTACATTCATTGGTACATGCCAGAGTCGGGATTCGAACCTAGGACCTTTCTCTTACGAAGTCCGAGGTTTTACCCACTGGGCTACAGCCGCTATTGTATGTGTATACTTCGACATTAATTTAAATACTTAAGATAAATATATATACATACATATGTATAGCATCCAAAAAAAACAATAACAATTATGTTCGAATTCTGGAGATAGATTAAAATTATTCTGTATTTGCTCTTGGAGATATTATTGCATTCAAGGTTCTGTCTTCCCCAAAACGGATAAGAAGACGTGAATTATCGTATTTATATGTCATAGATCATAGTCATAGATTAAAATACAACGAATCTACAAATAAACATGCAAGACATATGTAATATACAGAATTCATTAGAATTATATACATAATATAATGACATTGAAGTTTTTAATTAAATAACACATACATCACATTACGTCTCTTTATTCCTCGGGGTAGACTGAACTTTGAAATTATTTCATTAATAATAATAATAATATTTGGACGTTGTTACACCAATTGAACTAGCCCCTTGGTAAGTACATTTAAGACTTGTATTAAGGGTACCAGCCAACGCATATTTAAGAAATGTTTACTTGTTATACATAGATAAATACATATATAGCATACATAATCAACGAGCAGACTGGAAAGCAGTAGAAAGCATAGTTCTTAACTCTGCCTCCACCGGGAATCTTTGGGACCTCACAATTAGCGTTCAGGTGTCTAACCGACCGCGCCACGGAGGTCGTCAAACAGGTACTTAATGGTCCTTAAAAGACTATCTCATATAATTTTGTTAGTGGTGTAATGCAAGTTTAGACAATCACTATTTAATAACATTATATCACTGAAAAATTTTGTTTTGATATGTATGTGTCTCCATTAAGTGTATACCTTGAAAATATATGTCATACTTACCTCAATTAAAAATGCATATAAATAAAAAACAATTGAGTTTTGATGCTTCTATGATGGATGTTAAGTATACATATTTTAGTACCCCGTTCCTTTCATACCTCTTGCAGGTCCAAAGAAGAGAGGATGTAGTTCCCGAAGCCAAGGTTCGCCCAGTCCAGGACCAGGATGTTGAAGGCGCCATTGTCCAAATAGGCCTTCACTATAGTCTGGACACTTTCGTCCTGCACCAGCTCTACGTATCTGGAAATTCATTTATTTAAAAGGAAACAAAACAGTAACAAACCAGTTATAGATACAGTAGTTAAAAATATATGCTTAAATAATTAAGTTTACTACATTATATATGTTTCACTGAGAACAAAAACAGACAAATTATAAAATAATGATAGCAGATATATACATAAAGAAACCAACTAAACCTAAAAGAAAAAATAGAGATACATAAGTATAAAAACAATATTGAGATACATATATGCAAGCACCTAATTTTATATTGAATAAAAAGTCATAAATAAAGCTTACACAGCGATGAATTTAAGAAGTGACTAAGGTAGACCAGCTGCGGTTTTAAGTGTTACATATGATTCTTATTATATAAAGATAAAGACTAACGCATTCACGACCACTAGCCCTTGCGGGGTAGTCAGAGGTTCAGGTGTCCATCTCCACAATTGCGAAGGTAGAGATCGCGCCACATAAATTGGCAGTTGGAGGCGTCGCCACAGTCGCGTAATTCAGTGTTACCAGTAAACACGCCAAAACTAGCACTCACTGTGCCATACGGCTCGATACATTATAGGTTTCATTTGTAACGGTCTTTGGTTGCAGAGCTATAAACTTAAATAAAACAAATTAATATATCAAAGTCAAAATATGTTTATTTAAAATAGGCCCTATCACAAGCTCTGTTTGAATGTTATCTTATGATCTAAGTATAAATTAAAAAAACTATTTCAAACATGGCACTGAGCATTTCCTTTACATATTTTTTACCGAGGTTAGTTCAGCGGAGACCCTAGCTTGGGGAAGAACTAACAAGAAACTCCGGAAATCAATTTATTATAATCACCCTTAACAAACATAAAAATTACAAAGAGTGAGCAAAAAACACAACGCTGGTAATACTAAATTTACCTTTCATACAAAATAACACGCAATGGCGGAAACGTCAAATTTAGTTCCAAGTTTGCCGACTGCCAATTTATGTGGCGCGATCTCTAGTAATTCTATGGCCACCTCGAACCCACGTGTTAACCAGATAGTCAGTACTCAATGTGACAGGTGGTAAGCCATGTCGCCATTTACAAGCACTAACTGTTACCTGTTCGGGGAACAGGTAGGTTTCCTCACGATGTTTTCCCTCACCGTAGTATTCAACGTATTTCGTAAATGTATTTTTATTACGAAAATATACATAGAAATTTAAATTATATATTTTTGTATATTATATATCATACAAAAATGTAAGGACACCCGTTTCCCTGTAGAGGGGTAGACAGAGATCATCGATCCCATCTGTCCCGACCCTGACAAACCACTTTCGCTTCATTTACAATTTCCGTCTGTATGATGTGTATGTATTATATACTAAAGAAATATATATGTTACGGGTGTGCAAGAACAGAAGAGTATGTATGAGAAGCTTAATAGGTGTGAGTGAAGCAAGAGAGATTTGTCATTCATTCCAGGTGGCGATCGATAGTCTGCCGTTGGGGACGTAGAGGCGTGAATATATGTATGTATAGATCTTACCCATGAGAATAAAGGACGGTTGGTTTCTTCACATCAAAAGTAGGTTCCTTTAGTAACGATTCGATGTTTTGTAACTTGAAAGTTTTGAAATTATCGATGTTTTCTCTGCAACAAACGCAAATATTATTGCGAGCTTTTTGGGCTTATCAGTAACTAAACATCCTTGACGGTTTAGTCAGGGACGAAAATAACTGTTCAAATTAGAAAAAAATACATTTACTTTGGAACACATAGATACAGCAACTAAGAGAGAACTTATCAATATGTTATCTAAATTATAACAAAAAAATAAATATCTAAAAAGTAGAAAATAATACTACAAATGCACAACAACGTTTAGGTAAGGTTTGTGATTGATTTATTTTGGTGTGCAATGCAGTATTATTGATAAGTAATTCCCTATTTTTAATGTTCGTTTCAATACAAGCCATTTATAAATAGAAAAATAATTTAAAGAAATAAATACATTTGCAGCTCAGAGAGACAATATCTCTATGGTACCAAATAGAAACCGAAACAGCATATTGCTGTAGAAAAATCACAGCAACGAATTATAAATTATTACGTAACTGGGACGTAAAAATAATGCTAACTAGCCGCCAATTAAAGGACGTGAATGTATTTTTATGTAAAACTCCTTCTCATATCTTCTGCCAACGTTACAGATGTTTATATGAATTACTTAGAAGCAGGTAATTAAAAGATACAAATTGAAAGGTAGCTAATTAAAGTATTTAGTTCATAAATATGGAATAAAGTTATAACTTACCCATAGTAAACAATCCGCACATCCTTTATATTCGCCTGTCGACCCTCCGGAGCTGAAATCCATAAATTATATCACGCTATCACGACTATAAGCTTTTTTGAGATAGACAGAAGCTTGAGTAACAACTTCGCTGCATAAGTAATATTGTCCAAAAAAAGGTAGCATAAGTGCTGAATATGTAGCGACGAATAATCACTCAAGATTTCAGAAAATAAACTCACAAACTTATGACTATATCGTAAGAGATAGGTCGTCAAAAACGCAAAAGTATTTTAGCAGAATGAAGAATTTCCAAATTGTCAATTAGTTATATCAGTTAAGTTTTTTCACAATATCATTTTGTGTTCTTAGTCAGACATATTTATGGAAATGAGCGCATCTATTTTCTTATGTTTCCTTGATATATTCATTTTTGTTTTGTTTCCTTAATAAATAAATAAATAATCGTGACCAGTGCACTCTACCTATACTTCTAGAGTAATTAGCATGTATTATGTCTCTTTGACGACCTCTGTAGCGCGAAAGTTTAACGATCTAAACACTGATCATGAGGTCCCGGGTTCAATTCCCGGTTGAGGCAGAGTTAAGTTAAGCTTTTCTTCTGCCTTCCAGCATGATTGTTGATTATATAATATATATGATTTGTTTATCTATAACAAGTATATATTTCTTAAATATAGGTTGACTAGAACCCTTAATACAAGTCTTAAATGTACTTAACAAGGGGCTAGTTCAATTGGTGCAATAATGTCCAAATATTATTATCATTATTTCAATTAAACGATAATGGAGACAGGCTTGAGAATAATGGCGATTCGTTAACTATGCCCTATATAGGGAGATAGGCGTGAAGTTTAACTCATTATTAACACATAATAATATAATAATAACACATATATTAACATTAATTTGATAATTCATACCTGGGAACAATTTTTGTTTATCTGAGAACAAAAATATTTCGTGGCGATAGATCTATTTATTAGGTGATACAACTTGATGACAATTATAAATTTTGGTGATAGAAAATATAGTTCCCTTAGGTAAATAGGTAAATTAAATATGATGTGATTCTCAAACTTACTTATATATTATTAAATTTATAATATTTTTTGTTGTTTGTATAGTATATAAATTATTTACTCATCTATCGACTAAAATCACTCAGAAACATATTATTGTGTAAGTACTAATATTATAATATACAAGCTAACGTAGTGAGTTTGATGGAAAGTTAAACGAACTTTTAGAACCTCTGGTCGCATACTCAAAGTGGACACGCGTAGCGTGTTTTTGGCATCACACAAGGTATTCGTTTTTAGTATAAACATAACTTCTTTCAAAGTAGAAACCACGTGAATATATGGTTATTCGTGTGGTAAATACCATGTACACAAATTCTTATTAAATTTTTTCATGTACTTTTCGAGATATAAACGAAAACTTATGGACGCGCGAGGCGTGTCCGCGGCGTGGCGAGTAGAATTTTCATGGACACACGAGGCGTGTCGTTGGCTCCGGATGAGTTAAGGTACATACATACATACGCTTCACGACTTGTGTATACACACTCCCTTTTTTATTATTACGGGGTAGTCAGAGGCTTGAATGCCCATCTCCGAAATTTCGAAGGCATGTTAGGTATTGGTCATTCAAAGCCTGTGTATCACTAGATAGACAGCACCCAACGTAATAGGTAGTGAACCGTATCGCCGTATATAGGCACTGACTATTACCTAGCCTGAGGGATAGGCAGGTTTCCTCACGATGTTTTCCTCACCGTTAATGTATTATATCTCTAAACTTATAAACATCTAACTATACCGACCGCAGGAGATAGTATGGATGGTAAAAGTGTATGGATGTCAATGATACATGAAGATAACGATAGTGGAGATAGACTAGAGAAAAATGGTAATCAGGGGCCTTAGGTCACTATTGTTTTTTGCAAAATATCAGTTCAATAACAGATCTGTAATAGTGTGAAGTTCATAGTGGATAATCAAAACATAAAATACCAAAATTTCGTCATTTTTTAAGCGAAATTTGACACATTCGCCGATTTTAACGGTGAAATTTATCATTTTTGGTCATCCATTACCAACTTCACACTGACTGATCTGATATTCACCTGCGTTTGTGCTAAAAAGTATTAGTGGACTAAGGCCCTTTTAACTATGCCCTATATAGTGAGATGGCCGTGAAATATCGCCTCTCGGGACCAAACTCGCACTTGTGCAACTTTTTACGAATATGACTTAAATACACAGAATTAACCGCGATAATCGATTTTATATACACAGCAAAAAGTTTTAAAATCCTTTGAAAAATGGAGCGGTGAGGCGGGGGAGTATGTTATGTCATTACGTGTAATTGAAAGAGAATTTTAGAGTGAAAAATCGCTCTCCTGTAAAATTAGGTTTGTTACATAAGTGCGAGTTTGGTCCCGAAGGTGCGATATGTGAAAAGATACTTGTATAACTCACCGTTCATCTTAGAGCGCATGTAAACCCGGAAGCTGTTCCGCGATAGAGGCAGGAGACAGGAGGAACTGGACTGAAGATCCCCCAAGAATATAGCTGGAATAATAGTCCTAGTTAACATACATTCATGTCCTTTTGTCCCTTTCGGGGTTGACAAAACATTGGAGATATAATATCTACTAAGTCACTTTTTAGCATGAGTACTGGGGTTGCGATGTCATAATGCAACATTGGTAACAGTTTGCTTGCAATTGATTGGGCGATGGCTATACATATAATTAACTTTGGGAGTATACTTACATGCATATCTTATCGATAAGGGTGTAAAAAGATACAAGTTAATATTTTAGCAACATTGAAAGTCGGTGCCTATTTGGTGCCATAGAGATAGCATCATTGAGCAACAAATATGTATATATATGATGTATGTATTAGTTTTTTTTTGTAAGCATCATTGAGCAACAAACATGCATCTACATAAATATGGATTTGTTCCTTTTGTTTTATTAGTTCTGTTTCATAAGTTACGTAAAAGTATCATGTTTGTAAGCTAATTGCATCCGTGTCTCGAATACAATAATGTTACTTGTAACTTTAGTAGTAGTTCCATAATATAACAATAATCATTTATCTGTTTTTCTTTTAGGTTGGACAGATCCCCAGAGATATAATATATCCTTCCTAAACTTAGCATTACTCTGAGTTGTGATATCATATCATAAGTGTATAAACTATTACTACTCAATAGTTTTAATTTACCGCTAGTCCCTAAATAGTCTGTGACACCTTATTAGGAAGAAAGATAACTAAGTTTAAAAGTTTAAAAAGTTTATTTCACAAAAATCTTAAACTAGTTACAAAAATGGGCATTGCTCTCCTAAACTAGTCTGTTGACTGTATCTCGGGAGAGACACTCTTCCCTTAGAGTTCTCAATCGAGTTTAATTTGAAGAGGTACAATAAAAAGGGTATCATTTAAGCTATCACCAATTTAATTAGTTTTTTGTTTCTTAGATAATAGGGTTTGTCCTCAAAATAGTAGATCTGTCACCAAAATGTAGTCACCAAACAATGCAAAATCAGTTCCACAATAAATCACCTAAAATCCTGAGATATAAGGTCTAGTACCAAATAAATGTTTTTGTATGTATTATAATAGGTGTGTCCTAATAAGTATTTAAGCAAACTAATTTAAAGAGATCACCAATAAATCATATTGTGTTACTAGAAAATTGCATTAAGTGCAAATAAAAACCTAACCTAACCAGTTAAGTGATTAATAATATATAATCGTAGTATAGAATAAAATAATTATATGTATAAAGGATCATAATAATGATTTCATGTATAATGTAAGAAATTTATTAAGTAGTAAGTAGTAATTAAATATTAATTTGGTAGTATAATAAAACTGGACTATATGAGTATTTATGTTAAAAAAAAAGATGTGAATAAAGATACAAAAAAATAAAATTTTTAATAATGGTACGGGCGAACAATGCCTGTAGTGTGTATTTTTTCTTTAAAAAAAAGAAACCTAACCTAACCCTGATGATGAGTGTGATCGAAACTAGTTACCCATCGTTGAGGCCAGATTGGTCAATTTTTAAAGCGCGCCAATTTATCTCCGCCGCTTTGAACATTTTTTCATTAAAATTATAACTTGATGTTTTAAATTGGTAACGAATACTATTAATTTAATATCTGAACGAAATTAAATGTTACTACTGTATTGGTGACAAAATATCAAATAAAAAGGAGTCGCAGTCAGGGATCGATAATCGATTTATTTGGTGACAGATCTACCATTCTGAGCACAGAGCTATTATATAAGTAACAAAACTGTTATTATAAGAACGAAGTTTATATTCATGTAATGTAATATAATTTTATTGGTTATCGATCTCTTATTTTACACATATATTAAACATTAATTTGATAATTCATACTTGGGAACAATTTTTGTTTATCTGAGAACGAAAATATTTCGTGGCGATAGATCTATTTATTAGGTGATACAACTTGATGACAAATATAAATTTTGGTGATAGAAAATATAGTTCCCCAATAAAAATGCCAAATATGGTCAATAAATTGCAAGCACATATAAATTTTTGACAATATTATTAATTCTAATTACAAGAAATTACACACTTACGGCCTAGATAACTTTAATATAACATATATTTTATAAAATATATTTTGTGTAGAGTGATCCCCTAAGTATATTTCAACTCTCAACTTACCCATGAAAAAGATGAGTCCACTATAAAATCTCTTCATTTTGTTACTAACCTTAAAACACTACACAAGTACACTGGGTACAAATATATAATAAAAATCCTCTATACCACTTTAAACTTGAATTGAAATTAATTTAATAATTATAATTGAAATTAAGATTTTAATTAAAAATAAATTGAAATTTTGATTAAAATTTAAGATTTAATTAAGATAAGATTGAATTGAAATTAAGTTAATAATTAATTATTTAAATAATTTTACATTACAAAGTCACAAAAAATTCACTAACTACGTTTCTAAGCACTGATAAGTTAGATAGAACTTACTGTACTACTCGCCTTGAGTCCAAAACAAGATTTAAGTTATGAAACTCAATGCCACTTGAACTTAAGCTGGTTAAGATAATTTAGTATAATATGGTAAAAACATTGCATAAATAAAGTGAGGAATTGTAAATGACTGTTGCTCTTAGAGTATGGAAATGTAAATGACTGTTTTTGTGTCTGTTATATATGAGTATTGTATATAAATATGTATAATGTAAGTAAAAGAGGTATATGAAGGTCGAAAAATAAGGGTCTTAGTTTCCACCTAGTGCCTTACTAGTTTGGGATGTTATCTAGCTGCCGTTCTTCCCGGAATGTCGTAGAAGGTGACTGAGAGACTAGGAATAAATAGAGTCTATTGGGCTATGGGCTAGTAATCGACCATCAATGTACCATATGACATCACTACCACTCCACTCCGACAAGAATTTAAAGACCAAATAAAGTTCCTCTGGATATTCGATGTGATAAGTAACTGTTAGTGTCAATGATTAAAAACTCAGAAAGTTCATTCATAAAGAAGTTGCATTTTAATACTCAACTATCATTCAAAAGGTAAAAACAAGAAACATAACTTAATTTTATGATAGGCAATCTATCTGATGAAAGCAAGTTCAATGTAGCAATAAATAATCCACTCTACAACTGCTGAAATAGACACCTAAGTTTCTGCCTACCCCGTAACGAATAATTGCCACACCTTTTCCGTAGTATAAGAGAAGGGCATCAGATCTCTAGATGCCCCGTTACGGAAAACTGTCGTGATATATTGCATGTTTCTATAACCTTAACCTAAAGTGGCACGGTCAATTTAGTCACATAATGATAATTTTATGTAATCACAGAACATTAACTTCTTTTTATGCGTGAACTGAAGATATAAATGCACATATACACAATATTCTATTATGGACGCATTAAAACTTAAAAGTTTTTTTTTTTCATATACATTTTTAATTGAAGTGTGACATATATTTTCAAGGTATCCACTAAATGGAAATACATATCAAAACAATATATCTCAGTGATTTAATGTTAATAGTGAACAACTAAAAATAACACCAATTTTCAACGAACAATTTTTTTCTATTATCGGTCCGGATTTAACTCGTAAGAGTTAGATCTATTGGGTGATAGGCTAGCAACCTGTCACCAGTATCCATAAGTCATCAAAACCCTAATTAATATTCATGCTAATAAGTGACCAAGATGTTTTTATGTATCCAAGGTTCTGTCCACCCCGAAAGGAATTTAAGGACACGAATGTATATGTAGGTATGTATTTATAAAATATTAAATATATTATTTATATTATGATGGAAAACAAAATTATTAATTTGATATTGAACAAATATATGTATAAGCAAGTCTTGGCAGTTTAGCATAGCCATTATATGTATGTATGTTCATGCCTCTAAGTCTCTACAAGACAGTCAGAAGCTTATATCACTACCTTGATAGACCCTGACAAATACGAGTATCTCTCTTCACTCACTCATTCAGTAACTTTTTCATGCAAGTTCTTCTGTTCTTCACACACTTATTATACCTAAAAAAAATGTCTCCAGTTTGATTTGTATAAGTTTTTCGTGGCCTTCCACCCTTCACTACAAAGTATAAAACAAAGTCGCTTTCTTTGTCCTTATGGCCCTTTGTATGCTTAAATCTTTGAAAACTACGCAACGGATTTTAATGCGGTGTTTTTTAATAGATAGAGTGATTCAAGAGGAAGGTTTTTATGTATAAAAACATCCATTAAATAGTGGAGTAGGCTATATATTTTATACAAGTGCGAAGCCGGAGCGGGTCGCTAGTACTCTATAAATTGATTCTATACCTGTGGTATTTCATAATCCAAGGTGCTGTCTACCGTTGCAAGCTTTATGGCCGTGGCGTCTGCTAATAACAGTTTAATAAAAAGAACCAGCAAAATTCTTGACCCGCAGGTCGAATAGTACAATGACTTGAATAAATATTACATCGTTACGTCACTTGCCTAGATGCGAGTGGAAAAATTGTACATATTTTACTTCTAGTTTTAAGAGATTCGCGATTTATACTCATGATTAATAATTAACGGGACTTATCGCGTAATTTTATTATATATAAACTTACGCGATAAGTCCCTTTAATTATTAATCATATTTTACTTCTACGGTTATATGAAGTTATAAAAATGATCTCATGGGATCGAAATGATTAAGAAATTGTATTGAACACTTTTACAGCTATTAACCCTTGCGGGGTAGTCAGAGGTTTAAGTGTCACCACAATTGCGGAGTTAGTGACTCTGTTGCCAAGTTTAACAAGACACACTATGCACCACAGAACAGTTTTACAAACTAGCTGCCTTTCTGCGTGTATTTGAACTTGGCTCGATTCTATGACGTTTCCAAAGAAATAGATGTAGTCTGGTATAGCACCAAAATTTCACTTACTCATTATAATCTCGAAGTTATGTTTAGGTAACCGAAGAGTATTTCTTCTATTTCCATTCTAGATCAGGTAACAAGTCTTAAGTTTATACATACATACATACACTTCACGCCTATCATACTTTGCAGGATGGTTTGGGTTCGTGTATCAATTTCCGCAAATGTGAAATATTAAAGAATCGAATTTTAAAGGATTTTGTGAAAAACGTTGCATTTTATTCATTATAGGAGATAAAGGTGATAAATATGAGTAGTGATGTCAAATAACAAAACCATTGCAATTGAGAACTCTTTATTACAATTTAAACATACATACAACGTTACGAGTAAAACACGGTCGCAAGGGAATGTACTGTAATATGCAAACAGAATTAAAACTAAGCTTAACCTTCAATAATTTGGTATATACACACTTATTCACTACATACATAGGCAAATATATGTAAAAACAATCGAAACTCATATTACATACATACACTATCCAGCCTTCATTGTTTGTATGAAAATGTATGTTATGCGGATGAATGATACTAGATTGACGAAAGGTATATGTTATGTTGAAATGGATGGGTGTTACTAAGGGGTCGGCCAGATAAGACATATGACAGTCAGATAAGCGACACATTGAAAAATGGTTTTATACTAGATATACCTATAACCAACGTGTGTGTATATGGATGACAATGAAGCAAAAATGCTTTGGAAACGGGCGTGATGTATATGTATGTAATTTTATATGAAAACTTAAATAAGGATATTTGACTGACAGATGGTAAACCAATATGGCGTGAAACAATGCTGTCAGGTTATAAATATATTACTGGTTTTTTCAGGCAAGGATTAAAATTAAATAAAAATTAAAACCTAAGTAAATCACTTAAAATATTAAAACCTTAACAGTACTTAAACTATCAAAATACGATGTAACAAGAAGACTTATTAAGACTAGCATTTTATTAAATACAATTGATTATTATAATCCATTTTTTCATGGACAACATTGACAATATTTTTAATTATTAACTGTTGTTTTTTTATTTAAATGTGCCGTGCTTTGGAATCTATATGTCTATGACAGAAAAGTTACAATATCCCGTAGTAAATACTAGGAACATACCATATTTTAATAGACGCTTGTAAAACTTCACACATACAGATAAATACGTATGTATTGCATAAAATATTAAATGAAAAACTATTGTATTTTATAGCGTCATATTGATTTTGATAAAGGTATATATTATTACATTTAAAATCTTATTAAAGCGACACAAACGATATATTAGGTCAAATTAACAGCTTTCAAGAATTTTATGAATGAAAATAGTCTTAAATAGACCATTTTAGACTCCATTCTGATATTCAATAAAGTTTAATCACTATTCCATTGCTTACTATTGTCGGTTTCGTAAAACTATTCCAATACTGTACCATTATGGAATGTTATTAGAATCTATTGGCCGATGGGCTGGAAACCTGTGACCAATATTTCAAATCAATGCCAGCACAGTTCTAAATGTGATATAGAATGAACAAACGTACTTATTTGTATTTAAACTAGTATGTAGTACCAAGAGGTTGTTTTGATGTCTCCAAGGTTCTGTCCACCTCTAAAGGGATTAAAAGACGTGATAAGTATGTATAATAGTACAAAACCGACAATGTAAGATTTAGATACAATATAATAGTAACTGTGTAACTATTGTTAGATTTCCTCCTTTAAGCAAGTGACAATTTACATTAGCATTACCAATGCCAATATTTCGCTTACTCATTATACAATACCAGATTGAAGAGCCCAATTATTCCTGTCACTTATCTATAAGGGTTATTAAGACGTTAGGCCGAGTTGTAGAAGCTTAGTACCGCCATCTATTTCAAATCCACGTCGTCACCGAGTAAATCTTCGCACTCTTTTTCCCAGTTTTTGTCGTCTGCCTGTTTTTCTGCCACCACTTCGTATTCCTTCAATTCTGCATCAAGTTCCTTCTCCCATTGTTCTGGAATATTAGAAGATATAGTTACGACGCAGTATAATAAATCCGGTAGGTGTACAGTACCCAACGTGATAGGTGGTGAATCCATTCACCCTTTGAAAATACTTAATATTATAGTTTTAAGAGATTCGCGATTTATACTCATGATTAATAACTAGCGGGACTTATCGCGTAAGTTTTTATATAACAAAGTTACCTTTATTAACCCGAGGTTTCGGTTACGTTACAGCAGACATGGTCACGGGCAGACTCTAAATAATATAATAAAGGTAACTTTATTATATAAAAACATACGCGATAAGTCCCGTTAGTTATTAATCGCTTAATATTATGTCAGATTCACCAACTGACACTTTGGGTATCTGGTATAATGTAGATTCCAAAAGGTTGTAGACTTTCGTAGGTACAACTATTCCTTGTACCTCAGATGAACTCGAAAGGGTTAACGATCTTAACGCGTATGTTGTTAGTACCTACTCTTATTATACTTACTCACATATTTATACTTATAACATATAGATAATGCTTATGTTGTGTATGTATGTTTTTGGCTACATCGACTACTTCACCAGATAGGCAGCATTCATCCGGACAAGTAATATTCTGTGTGACCATGTACATTTGTACAGGCACTAACTAAATACTTATTAGAATATGAAGAATAGGTTATTTTACCTCTTAATATTTTGCTTAACCGTAAAGTTGTGTTTTGTAATATGTAATTTTCAAATACTTGTAAATATCGCAAAATTAAATTCTACATTAGGTGTCGTTTTTAAGTAGCTTAAAATCATTTCATATTTTGCTTCACATATAACTTGTTTTAAAGTGACAATAAAGTAAGATAAACACAAAACTTAATAAGTTATATTTCAAGTCGTGTTTCGTAGAACAACGAATGCTTACTTACTTATGTTCGTAGTTAGTACTCAAGTTGAATTTATTCTTGCAAACCGTGTAGCAGATTGTATTTTAGACATGCATGATTTAAATTCCTAGACTATTGTTTCTGTTCAAGGTTGCAAATATACGATTCAGCAACAATAATTAGTGTTTTCAAAAACAATAAACAGTAACTTTGAAGTTAACAACTGCATTCAAAAACAAAAATAGAAAAAAGCAAGCGTAAACATATCACTTCATTCCTGTTTAAAGTAACTTATATAAATTATTCAGAACATAAACTTATAATAAAGATTCTTCAAGCACAAACTATGTTCATATTAAACTTACAAGCATTTGAGTGTATGATTAAACGCACTTATTTTGAAAAGTACTTTTTACTTTTGTTATTTAACCGTCTGGGGAAAATTTCTCATATTATTGAAATAATATAAGGAATTAAATGTGTAGTGTCTGTATATGTAGTTACATCCATCAATATTTATATAATAAGAACTTGAGTAGAATAAATATATTTAAATAAATAGTAATTTGTGGGCAAACCAAAAAGGAATTTGAAATAACAAACGTGATCACTTTCAACATTTATTTAAGTTACGAAGTCATACTACCTAATCAATGAACTAACCTCTTATACAGGGTGTTTGTTTACATTGGAAACAACTTAGTTTAAAAATATACTTTCAGGGCCACAACAGACGAACGAAACTTTGGAAATTCAACACATTGTAAATGGTAAGTATTATTCTACCACTATCATAGGAATAACTAATCATACTCCTTATAACATGTCATATAATCCAACATTATAGATATCTATATATAACTGTGCTTTGTGTGATATTATAATATACCAAGAAAAAATATATATCGAATAATAATATTTATACTATCATCATAATTTCAACCCGACTGACATACTCTAAACATAAGCCATCCCTAACTTAAGTCACAACGACCAATCTTAGACTTTTCTCTTACAACATAATTCCATCCTATTTAAGCCTATTTGACAAGTGGTAAAACGCTAAAAGAATAGACAGCAATGCAAGGGATTGACATACGCATTCGCCAAGTCATATGATCTTTCTAAACGAATCCTATACATTTTGAATTCTATTCTCTTAGCGTTATGCTAGTTGTCTAAGGGCCTACCTTCCTACAATCTAGAATGTACCTTATGTCTGTGGTGTTAAAGTGTGTTTTCTTTTACCTATATAGTATAACTTGCATATGATATTGCCTCACACTAAGACAGATGAAATAATGTGTTAATATTCACTTAATGAATTTAAGGTACTATTAAAATGAGAGAAATAGTAAATAATTAGAATTGTAGAGTGTGATATTTGAGGCAATATATAAACACAAAGGGATAAATACAGAATAACAGTGGTAGAATTATGAAGATGTGTATTAGTATGATTAGTTATTCCTATGAATCTCATGCATCACATTATTCCATAGTACAAGATAGAAATATTCAGAGTTAAATATTTGCAAACGAGTAACATGTATGTATACAATTAGACATCAAATACAATATATAGTAGAAACATTAGATTACGAGATGATGAACAATATTATACTCTAATACCTCTTAGGTAAGGTTCAATATGTGTTATTCAATACATAGGCCGATAGTTGGAATTGTATCACGAAAATCGTAAAGAAACTTTCCTTTTGCTCTGTCAATTCAGTTTGATATTCCGCAGTTCGTTTCGCAACACGACACTAGCTCCATCTGTTATTTAATTGACCAATTCACCATAAGTGATATGTGCGGCTTTGTCCTCGTTAAAAATTCATTTAGTGTCAGTTTAAACAAGGGTAACAGACTTCGTCTTTACCGTAAACATCTGTAACGTTTTCACATAAATATTTCTCATGATATTCACCAAAACATAAACATTTCATGCATTAACAAGTAACAACGATTATTGTGTTAGTTTCGCCATTGCTACTATAAATATTAATAAAAAGACACGCTTTAAAATTAAACGTTTAGTAGGCATACTTTTGTGTACTAAAGATCTCGGGTTTAATTCCCGGCTAAGGCATTAAGCTGTCAATGTATTAGTGCGTGTTGTAATATAGCTATGCCATTTTACAAACTTGAGCCTAGTTTGAGTGGTTGCGTAGTAGAACAGTTTATTAAACTTTTATAAATGGATATAATATGCTTCATTATAATATTTCAACTTCCGTGAAAGCATATTAATGTGTGCATTATTCAATTTTATCTTCACATCTTAGAAGAAAATATAAGTAAGGTGGTTTTGTTCTTTTAAATTTGAACATATTTTAGACATCCTATACATACAAGCGAATCTAAATAAGTAGCAATGTCAAAACTGACAGTTCAATGACATTAGGATTAAGATGCTATTTAAAGTGTTTTCGTACATGCTAAAATGTGATTCGATAGGTATGGAATGTTAGATATACAAGGCAATTTATTTTGATATTTTTAGTTTCACGAAATAATAATAAGTGAATCAAATAAGTGTCATTTAAAGTGAGCGAATGAATTTTGTAAATATACGCTTAGAGATTAAAAATATATATACTTGACAGTTTAAAAGATATATACTTGTGAACTTGTTCTGACATATGTCAGTTAATTGTCAAAAAGCCACGTTATGACACTGACAAGACATATATACCTACTGTGTACATACTATCAACAGATTTTAAAATAATAAAATATTCTGAAACTTTACTAAATCTTTACACAACTATGAACAAGTGGAATATATATGTATAACATACATAAAATCTGAACTTCAGAACACAACCTTTTCAAGGAAATATTTCTATTAAATAAGTTTAAATGATTTTGAAAATAGTGCTTGATTTAGAAAGATAAACGAGTGAATTTTTTGTCTGAATTTCATAGATCGCTGGATACTTAAGCAGACCAATAATATCCAATCATAAACATATATTTTGGAACATACATATAATAGTACAGCCACGCTTACAATTATTTATATTAGATAACATTCAGTAAGTATTAAATACACACAATTCAATAAAAACGTTAAATTTACAACATTTAAATACTACATATAATTATTTATAAATACCTATGTGTCATTCATAGTAACGTTCGAGGCCAGGGCAGAGAGACAAAGACTAAGAAACTGCGTGAATGAAAGAGGCCAACCAGTTCGAAGGACCATATTTCACTAAGCTTCCAAGCTATGTTTGATCGTGTTCATAGCAATACAAGGTAAATCAAACCTTGAAATAATTTTCTATGTTCATTTAATAAACTCTTTTAAAGCTTTGGGAATTTTGGAAACAAATAGGGTATCAAGATTGAAAGCAATATCAAGAGGAATAATTATAAATACACCTGACCTGGCTCTCAAACTTCAAGGACATACATAATAAGGAACATACATAACAAGACGGATTTGAAGAACCAATTAAATGTATATACAACTAACGTAAATAATACTAAGCTATAAGAAAACTACGGAGTACTTTAACAATTCTTAATCAATGGAACGCAAGAGAAACGTGATAGGATTAACAGTGATTGAACGGTTCGATATCATAATGCCATCCCTCAACAAGCATGGGACAGACCAACAACCACTAAGCTTTAAAACCACTCGCCTCAAATCACCACTTGGTGAGCAATCTTAGATAATACTGTGCGTATGTCACTATAACACTCCTAACCTCAACCCAATGGCATTATTCTATCAAACACCAAATAATTACATTAGGAGAACGCCTAAACATATCGCAAAATATATCATTTCACTCGCAACGATATTATTGAAAGCCGCGATAACTATTAACTAAACTTTTCAACGTTTCATGTACTATATGGCATCTGACAGCTGTCATTTCTGACGTTTGGGTTCCTCCATCTTGTCTACGCTCCGCCATAGACAAAGCTGTACATGAGTCGTTGAAAACTGCGTTTGGTGTTGTTACAATTGCTATAAATCGTTTAATATATTGTTTTCAAGGCGCCAACGGTCCTCTCGTCCTCTTAGGCTGCATTCCAAGGGAAAGAAAGCGAAATGTATAAACTTGGAACTATATTCTAGCAAAGAACACTCTATGCATCTAATACTCCTAAAAATCTCTTACGTACTACTAGCAGTTAAGTGCAGTTTTTATTACAATATCCTGTATTTTTTTTCTTGTAAAATTTTTCTTTGTTAAAACACTGAAATTATTATTATTTCTTTTATTCTAGAATTTTTCAACGTTAATATAAACTAATAAAAGTACTCTTTTGTTCAGAACTATTTTGATATTATATGTATAGGCATAAGTATACTTATTCCAACACTTCTTGACTAACTATGTCACACCATAAACAGTTTATGGTCACAAAAATTCATACTTTTAAATATATGAAATAACCCATTTATGAAACAACTATATCGAGAGCTTGTGTAAGCTATTATGTGCCATTTCCAACTAATATGCTAACGTAAAAGTACGGTAAAATTTATTCACCGCATCATTGATATATACATAAAATATACATGTATAAATAAATATGTTGTGTATTTATGTAAGTTCGACACGTGTACAATATCACCTAATGACAACTAATGTAAAACAGGAATGAAGCGATCGTGAAGAAAAAAGTAAAAAGCGAAACATGCAAAGAAAAACTGACATAAAAACCATAGACTCCAATTGACTGACGTTTCCTTCAGACCACAGATAGAGGCTTAAGTGTCTTACCATCGTCTTTTTCCTTGTCAACTCTTAGTGACTGAATTCTCTTTTTAGCATCATCTATCATCTCTTGGGAACTCTTCTCTGTCACGTTTTCACGCTCGCTATCTGCGCCGGGGTGGGAGAACAAAAAATATGGGTAATGGGCAACAAAAACATAATAAGCTATGCGGCTAGCTATTACAATGGCGAAAATAAAGCAAAACATCTAATTTTGTATGGAGTTTCAATGTGAAAGTCATATGGAAGATTTGTGAAAATCTAATTGGTTTTTAATGTTTTATGAAAGTATTTTTATAGTTTGTATACACCAGCTATTTGAAATAATAAACGTTTGTATGGAAACAAGCTTCGTATTTTATAACACATAAGGCATAAAATGGACAAAGACCTGCATAAATATTCTATTCGTTCTTACACTCACGTTCTTGTAAAACAAACCAGCATACATACACATCACGCCTGATTCCCTGTAGAACGATAGGCAGAGTCACGAATCCCCATCTGTACTGTCCTGACAAACCACTTACACTTCATTAACACTCATACAACTCAACACTCTAGGCGGTTATAAATACTTCTATCGTCACCCTTTTTATGTCGTATATCTGATTTTCATCTGCCTTATTGGGCCTGCCCCTACTTAACCGCCCTTCCACTTCGCCCACATATATTCCTAAGTACGAGTATACACTGGGAGGTTACCTTGAGAGTCGTCGTCGCCGGCGGCGGGGTTCGCGGAGGCGTCGGCTTCGTTGGCTTGGCAGATCAGCGACAGGCGGTAGAAGTAGTTGCGCCAGAAGTTCTCCTCAGTTATGCTGGAAGAAGATGCAGGGTTCATTTAAGGGAGATGGTTTTTATACATACATACACATCACGCCTGATTCCCTGTAGAGGGGTAGGCAGAGATCACAGATCCCCATTTGTCCCGATCCTGACACACCACTTTCGCTTCATTGATATTCATACATCCTCTCATACACTCTCGGTATATGGTTTTTATATGTATATTTTGTCTAAATATAAAATGTATGAGTGTGTATGAGAAGATGTACGAGTGACAATAAGCGAAAGTGGTCAGTCAGGATCTGTGATCTCTACCTACCTAACCTACCCATTTACAGGGAATCAGGCGTGATGTGTATGTTTGAACAGAATTTAACGGTGAGAGAAAACATCGTGAAGAAACCTGCGTATCCCTCGGGAAAGGTAATAGCCAATGCCTGTATACGGCGATACGGTTCACTACCTATCACGTTGGGTGTTGTCAATCTAGTGCAACGCGGACTTCCAGTGACCCATACCTAACATGTAATTTCGGAGATTTGCAGTCAAGCCTCTGACTACCTCGCCATAATAAAAAAGGGAGTGTGTATACACATGTCGTGAAGCGTATGTTATGTTATAGAGTTTAGTGCCATAAACATTAAATGCCACCCAGTACTTTTTTGCAACAGGCTAAATATGACAGACTTTTTGAACCCACCACGCCTGGATTGTTAATGTAGTTGTATATTTATAAGTAGAAGAATGTTTTAAGCATTGATTTAATGTTTTCCATCGAAAATATTTGCCCCATTCTCTGTCAACGTAACAAAATATTGATTTAAAATTAAACAAGTATGGAGTTCATCGTTTCGTTATTTTTACATGACCGACTCATCTACATATATTAACGTCCTTTATCTCATTTCGGGGTGGATAGAACCCTTGGACACACTATAATAAACAGAGTTATTATAGAGTACCCGCCACATAGGGTGGCAGTTGGAGGCGTCGCCACAGTCGCGTAATCCAGTGTTGCCAGTAAACACGCCAAAACTAGCACTCACTGTGCCATACGGCTCGATACATTATATTGAGGTTTCATTTGTAACGATCTTTGGTTGCAGAGCTATAAACTCAAATAAAACAAATTAATATACCAAAGTCAAAAGTCAAAATATTTTTATTCAAAATTGGCCCTATCATAAGCTCTCTTTGAAAGTTATTTTATGATCTAAGTACAAATTAAAAAAACTATATATTGACAAAAGGAATATATATGAGTGAAGTGGAAGGGCGGTTACGTAGGGGCCGGCCTAATAAGACATATATGTAACAGTCAGATAGACGCTATATTGAAAAAAGGTGACGTTAGGAGTACCTATAACCGCCGAGAGTGTATTAGAGAATGTATGAATGTCAATGAAGCGAAAGTGGTCTGTCAGGATCGGGACAAATGGGGATCCGTGATCTCTGCCTACCCCTCTACAGGGAATCAGGCGTGATGTGTATGTATGTATGTAAAAAAACTATTTCAAACATGGCACTGAGCATTGTCTTTACATATTTTTACCGAGGTTAGTTCACCAACCATTTCGGCTGCTCAAGATGCCACGTCATGAAGACCACGACCGCTCTGATAAGAGCGTAACGATTGAGAAGAAGAAGTTCAGCGGAGACCCTTGGAGAAGAACTAACAAGAAACTCCAGAAATCAATTTATTATAATCACCCTTAACAAACATAAAAATTACAAAGAGTGGGCAAAAAACACAACGCTGGTAATACTAAATTTACCTTTCATACAAAATAACACGCAATGGCGGAAACGTCAAATTTAGTTCCAAGTTTGGCTACTGCCACCTTATGTGGCGGGTACTCTAGTGTGTCACTTTTTAGCATAAAACTTTGTCTTTATACCACAGACTAATTTCCTTTCTGGTATGTTCACATCCCTACTGTACTTTGGGTGTCAATGAAGCGTAAGTGATTTGTTAGTATCGAGACAAATGGAGATCGATCATCTGCTTCCTATAGAGAAACGGGCGTGATCTGTATGATATTTTCTTATAAATGCGAATACAGATTAGAGATTAGTGAAAGCGTTAATCAAACAGAGTATACAGTGCCCACTCCTTAGATAAATGAACCACATGTTCCTTAAACTCCTACTAACATATCTGAAAAATGGTTATCTATTTTAGGCAATAGCTTCGGTCGCTCTTTGCCAGGTAAACCACTGGATAAGGGCCACGATTGCTCTAGTTTTGAAGCGAATGATAATAATAATATTTAGGACATTATTACACCAATTGAACCAGCCCCATGGTAAGTTCTTATCTTCATTTAACACTTGTGTTAAGGGTACTAGGCAACGTATATTTAAGAATAATAAACATATTATACATATATAAATGCATATATGATCCACAACTAGACTGGAAGGCAGAAGAAAAGCGTAATTCTTAACTCTGCCACCGGGAATCGGGACCTCACGATTAGCGTTCAGGTTCTAACCAATCGCGCCACGGAGGTCGACGAATGGGGGAGGCCTTTGTCCAGCAGTGGACAGCTACAGGCTGGTCAACACTCACACTTTGGGCACGAGGTCGAAGCGCATCTTCTCGAGGTTGGGGTCCTCTGCCATAATGGCCACTGCCACCGGGTACATCTTGTCGTAGTCGAAGTCGAATTGCACGCCAGCTGGCGGCGCACGCACGAAGTTCCGCCGGTCCTGCAAACATTTAGTAAGTTATAGTATATTCGCTTTAAGAAAATAGTGACGTCATCAAGGTCTCCATGATTTAACCAATGAGATTTTATAGGGGTTGTCTGTTATTGGTCAATGTGACTTCTTTTCTCATTTACTCACGTCTCATTGGTCAGTTTGACCTCTGATTATCATGACGGCACTATGTACTTAACGCGAATAGACTATAGGTACCTTATCACTACACAGTATAAAACAAAGTCGCTTTCTCTGTCCCTATGTCCCTTTGTAAGCTTACATCTTTGAAACTACGCAACGGATTTTGATGCGCTTTTTTTAATAGATAGAGTGATTCAAGAGGATGGTTTATAAGTTACATCCATTAAATAGTGGAGTAGGCTATATATCTTATACCCGTGCGAAGCCGGAGCGGGTCACTAGCCTACAATATACAGTTTATCAATCAGCCTATGTCAGTCCAATGCTGGACGTAGACCTCCCCAATACGCCACAAAACACGATCACTCGTGGCCCTCAGCCAGCCACTACCTGCGACCTTTTTCAGGTCATCAGTCCATCTAGCAGGGGGCTGCAGTTTAGAGGAACTTAATTACTAATTCGCTTTAAAATTAAGCATTAATGACATGGTATAGATTATTTAAATAACTTGTAGTAACGACTCATACATATATTTACATGTCTCGTGCTAATTATACAAATGGTAACTAGCTGCCGTTCTTCCTGACATATCGTAGGAGACGACTAAGGGACTAAGCGTTATTGGAATCTATTGGTCGATGAACTATCTGTTACCAATGTTCCATATGACATCACAACTCCAATGTTTATACTAAAAGTAACCTAGGAGATACTATCATTTCTCCAATGTTAAATCATGAATGTATATATGTATATAGTTATATTTGTAATGTATCCGGACTGTGACCATCTTAAACCTCTATATCCTGTTGATTTCTTCTGCAATATACGTTACAAATCATTTACAGCGTCTATAGAACATTTCATTCACTTTAACTATCTGGCCAACTATCTGATCATGGATAATCTGGTAACTAAGTCGCAGAACCGACGACCGTTGGAGCAAAGCGGTTCTCGAATGGCGACCGCGTCTCGGTAAACGTAGTGTAGGACGCCCACTGCTAGATGGACCGATGACCTGAAAAAGGTCGCTGGTAGTGGTTGGCTGAGAGTCACGAGTGATCGTGTTTTGCGGCGTATTGGGGAGGCCTACGTCCAGCAGTGGACTGACATAGGCTGATTGATGATAAAAGAAAATATTATAGAAGAAAGTACACACTATATAATACGCATAGAAGTAGTAATTTATCTACATACATACTACATACAGCTACTTAATCCCATATCTTTTTATCTTCTTAATACACTCAACTATCCTGGCCAACGCTCGGTCCTAACAACTCAAAGCTGAAACTCCCTACAGAGGTGACAGTGTTTAAACGCATCGTGTCTTACCGTGGAGAGGGATAGGCATTCTTCCTTAAGGGCTGGCTCGTTGGGCGCCCCATGCCAGGGCGGAAGGGCGGAGGCCGCTCCCTTGCCATCCTGTCCCTTCAGGAATGCCTCCTGCTCGCGGTTGAACTCGCCCAGGATGCTCTGTAAGGGTAGACAGAATGATAAGAAGAAGGATATCAAACATGATTGATAACTAAACAGGACTTATCGCGTAGATATCGGCTCTCTTTAGAAAAATGAGCATAACCTGTACATTTGTACTTTACACTCATTCGTTTCATAGCGACAAATATAGGGCTTGACTAACATGATTTATTTACACGCAATTCTTTACGAACATTTAAATTCATACTGAAGAAAACACGCGATCACTTCGTATGAATATCTGGTACACATATTCATTTTCGTATAAATTTGAAATTTGTTATGTTAATTCAATTCACGAAACGTTTAAAACCATGACCTATGCTAATATGGGACATAATTAAGACGTTCTCTAGTTGCCGTTCTTTCCAGCATGTCGAAAAAGGCGTCCTAAGGTCCTAGGGTATATGAAAATAGCAAAGTTTGCTACCTGTTATGAAATGTCAAAGGAGATATTATTCATAGGTTTTCACCACCACAAAAGGTATTTAAGGATGTATGTATGTATGTGGCAGTGTAACATCATTAAATCTAAATCCCAGATTATCAAAGGCTCTAAAACCATACAATTAAGGCAAAAATCTCTCCCACTCAAATAAAACACGATGACACCCACCTAGTCAAACACGAACCAAATTAATTAAGCTTAACGAACGGGACCGCATTAAAAAACCTTTGATGGAGAATCTTTTTCAAAGGCCTTTCAAATGCTTTTCAAAGGCCATTCAAATTCACAAAGCCAAGAACAAAACATGTCCTAATAAGACGTGTGATAATCAAATAGACGATGTAATGAAAAAGGGTGACGTTAGACGTACCTATAACGGAGTGTATATGAAGAGGTGTATGGGTGTAAAGCGAAGCGAAAGTGGTTTTTCAGGAGTGGGATCAATGGATTGGAATATGTCATCTCTGCCTACCTAACTATAGTGTTTATCTATATCTATGGGTACCTATACCATACGTATGTATGTACGTATATACACTTCTGTTCGTTTTCGATCATTATTTCGCAAATGTAAAATTAAGTGTTTGAATGTAAAATTTACTATTATTTATCTTCTAAATTATTTTCAATCTTAAATCTACATATTTCTTGAATGTATATTATATTTATTTAACTGATTATGATATTTTAATCTAGACTAGCCTTCTTTACAGTTTCATCGTCATTAGGAATAATATCTGTCTACCCTTAGGATCATTACGAACTTTATATACGTGTCACTCGTTAAAACTACTTCTTGATAAACCTTTGAAAAATGTTCCGCCGAGACTAGACTGGTCTGGACTTGATTCTCCTAAATACAACGTAAACTGTATTGAAGCGACTTCTAATATAAAATGATTTATTCCTATCTTATCTTCGTGCACTCGTTTATATTATTTTTTTAAATAATTATAATTCACACACTTGAAATAGTTTAACCATGTTAAAATTATCTCTTTTCAGGATAGACGTATTGATGATTTATAATTATTTTATACGTCTCAAGGAACCATTTCTTACCAGTACACAACATGGTCGATTATTGTTATAATCTTCTTAAGGTAAGCGTATCAATTTCAGATTTTAAATACAGGTAGAAATATGATCAAATTGGAGTCATCTTTTCAAAGCTGTAAAAACGTAACTCGAAGAACAGAAGACCATGTAAGAACTGTTTAATGAGTGAGAATAAAGCAAGTGAAATCTGTCAAAATCTTTCAAGATGGTCACCAATAGTCTCTATCTACCCCGTTATGAATGTACAGGCTACCTATGTAATACGTGAGTTTAAAAATCACTAAATTTATTTCAACTTTATTTATAAACGTAAAACAATATTTATGTATCATTACCCAACCAAAACCAAAACTACACCTCAACTGTTCCCACTACGAGAATCGGCGCCCCTGTTTACGTAACAGCGCAACTCCCTGCATAGTATTGATCCGATACAGCGCTCCCTCTCGCACCGTTCTCGCCGTCTCTGTCGCACAGGCGTCCGCCAATCAGGAAGCGGGATTTAATTTTAATTATCCGTTTATTGTCAAAGTTACGCCGCGGTCTATGACGTGTGGATAGCGTTTTCACTTTTCACGCCTGAAGTGTCCAAAGGTATGGACACATGTTGGGTAGAATATAACCGAATGGAAGACATAGTTCTAGCAACAGAGGGTTTTTGATCTTCGTCTTTATGATGTGGGAAATAGAGATTAATCTAGTGTGATAGAAATAATGGGAAGAAAATAGCCTACGTTTCGGGAAAGTGAATAGTCAGTGTCTGTACATGACTATACGGTTACTTGGTGGTATTAATACACATGAAAACACACACTTTCTAAAGAAGTGGACAGAAAATTAGGTTACTAACAGTCACATTTAGACTATGTTGGGTACTGATATGTCAAAAATTGGGTACCTGGCTAGATATGATTGCGTGTCTAGCTTTCCTAGACATGCTGACAAGAAAAGCAGCTATATAGCGTTTTATTTAAGTCCCAAACTAGTTTGGAACAATCCCCAATAAAGTATTACTGACCACATTGGTAACAAGTCAAAGAAAGAAGTTTTGAGCTAAATCAAACTTTTTGCGTAAAAAGGCAATGAATATTAATAGTCAAAGCAAACGCTAAGGAACGTTTACATTATCTTGATTAAAACGGGGTTATGTTGACTTGAATAGAATGTTCACAGCTGCCTTTGTAGGTTACTTAGGGATTAGTGGTACATTCATACATTTAGTCCTTTACGTCCTAAACCTTTTAGGGTGGACAGAACCTTAGAGATATAACTCTTCGGTCACGTTTACCACAACTAACGAAATTATGATAACGTACATACAGTCCTATATATCCTATACTTATCAGGGTGGACCATGAAGTAATTAATAAGAGGAGTGGGCCTTACGCAATATTTGTATGGAAACTAGCGTGGCATTACGCGGGGTGAAACGAGGTAAGCGGGATGGAGGGGAGATATTACAACCACTTAAAACACGGCATCGGCCAATCAAATCAGGTATCTTCTTTCTACTACACATTTTTAGACTCCGTGCCAATCAAAACACACCATTTGGACTCTGCACTGCGTAACGGGGACCGCTCCTTACGCCGGGTCCTCTATATATTTGGTTCGTGGGGTGGACAGATCCTTGGAAACACAACATCTACTCGTTCATCTTAAGCATATACATATATCACCATCAGCATTGTCATTCCATTGATATAGATTATTGGTACATGGTGACAGGATGCTAGCCCATCGGCCATTTCATTCTCTTTACCACCTAATTCTCTACTACAACATGCCAGGAAGAAAAGCATACACAAAATCTTATTTCATTAGCTATCCAGTGTCTTTCTATTAATAATGTTACGGTTATTTACTTAGGATCTCAGTATTCATGAATATTCATAAATGCGGACCTTTCTCTAACAAACATACAATGTACATATATATGTGTGGGTAGATATATGTATGACTATTATCCCTTGTGGTGTAGTCAGAGGCTTGGGTGTTCATTTCTAGAATTACAAAGTCATTAATGAACACATCGTATTCATATATGATAATATCACCAAATAATCAGCACTCAACGTAACAGGTGCTGAATTTTGCCTATTTAGACGTATAGGCGGTTTTTCTCACGTTTTCTTTTACCATAACCTAGCCAAAACAATGTTATTATAATACATGCTAGTCTGGGAAGTATAAAGTGCTATCTAGCTGTTGTTCTCATCAATAGGTGGGCAGAGATCAAGGATCAACAGAATATATAGGATAATAAGATAGCAATCTATCACCCTTATTCTATACCATACATACATATATTCACGCCTCCAATTCCCTAACATAATAAGCAACGATCCTGACAAATCAACTGGCCTGACTCACATCAATTAACCATCTCATATTCCCTTTCAATACTGTCACAACCTTATCAATCACCTTATTGTTAAACCCACGAACCAAATATAAAGAGGACCTAGCGTAAGGAGCGGTCCCCGTTACGCGGTGCGGAGTCCAAATGGCGTGTTTTAATTGGTACGGAGTCTAAAAATGTGTAGTAGAAAGAAGATACCTAATTTGATTGGCTGATGCTGTGTCTTGATTGGTTGTAATATCTCCCCTCCATCCCGCGTACCTCGTTTCACCCCGCGTAATGCCACGCTAGTTTCCATACAAATATTGCGTAAGGCCCACTCATAACATAAAACATACGCTTCACGACTTGTGTATACACACTCCCTTTTTTATTATGGCGGGGTAGTCAGAGGCTTGAATGTCCATCTCCGAAATTTCGAAGGCATGTTACGTATGGGTCATTCGAAGCCCGCGTATCACTAGATACACAGCACCCAACGTGATAGGTAGTGAACCGTATCCCCGTTCATAGGCACTGACTATTACCTATCCTGAGGGATAGGCCGGTTTCCTCACGATGTTTTATTACTTCATGGTTGAACCTTTCAACATCTCCGAGGGTCTGTCCACCCCAGTCTTTTAGCACTTAGGTGTACCTCTCATCTGTTGGCGGGGTGCCAGAGTGAATCTGGGGCATTGCGGCTGTGACGCACACTGGCTTATCCAGAGTCTGACCTCTTTCCGCTTTGGGTTCTAAGAGTACGAGATTAGGGGGACATGATGGATATTCCTCCACAAATTTCGGGCTATTGCAAATGCTATCGAACTACGATTGTGATTTAACTGAGGCTTTAGTTCACTAATGCATTTTAGCACAAACAGTTTTTGGACACTATTACACCAATTGAACTAGCCCCATTGGTAAGTTAATTTAAGACTTTTATTAATGTATGTTTAACAAGTACATATTTATAATCGATAAATTCATATACATAAAATCCACGACCGGACTGGAAAGCAGCAGAAAACCGCAGTTGTTAACTCTGTCACCGGGAATCGAACCTGGGACCGATTAACGTTCAGGTGGTTAACAAATCGCGCCACGGACGTCGTCAAAATGAAATTGATCTATGTTCGATTCCCGGTGAAGTCAGAGAGCTTCTACACCTGGATTCCATACTATAGTTCTTTACATAAAGTTAAAAACTTATATTAGATATAATTAGTAATTGTTTTTATTTTTAACCGATAAGCGCGTGAACATCACAAACGCTTGCCATAAGGCTCCAGAGTGCGAGGGAGTGCGCAATATGCTCCGCTCTGCTCTCACTTTTTATGGCCCCGCGTTTAGCGAGTATTTGCTACTACTATATTTTATAAAATAATAGAAAGAATTAACAGTAGATATTTTAAGTGTAGATTTGTAAATTTCAGTAGTTTAGTTTATTTCATTTTTATTGTATGTTTTTTTCTTTCTTTTTTTACCTGTGTCTTTTTGTTTGTTATTCTTCGTTCTTTTTTTTATTGTTGTCTTAATCAGTGTATTTAATATCTTAAGTTGGCATGTTGTGTACACTACTTTGGATTACAATCTGGAGTTTTAGAATCAACTTGTATTTCTATTGTGTTTATGTTATGATTATATTCTGTTAGTGTACCAATGTATAGACAAGTAAATAAAGGGCTCTACTCACGTTCTCCTCGACGGTCTTCTTGATCTTGGCGCTGGCTTCGCTCACCTTGGCACCGGCTTTGTTCACCGCCGAGTAGAGGAAGTTGCCCAGGGACTTGGCTCCAGCCACCGCTTTCGTGGTCACTGGATAAACAAAACACACTTATAAACATACAGATTATATTCCTCAGATTATAGCTAGAACGTATGTGAGGTAACCTGAATATTAAATAACAAGGTACAATTATAAACTAGTAATATACGTAGGGCAAGATCATATAGATTTAACCTAAATAGATAAACATACATACATATATGAGTGATAGCAAATTGACAAAAGGAATATATATGAGTGAAGTGGAAGGGCGGTTACTTAGGGGCCGGCCTAATAAGACATATAACAGTCAGATAGACGCTATATTGAAAAAAGCTGACGTTAGGTGTACCTATAACCGCCGAGAGTGTATGAGAAGATGTATGAATGTCAATGAAGCGAAAGCGGTCTGTCAGGATCAGGACAAAAGGGGATCCGTGATCTCTGCCTACTCCTCTACAGGGAATCAGGCGTGATGTGAATGTATGTATATACTTATAAACATACATATATAGAGGAATCCTGCCCATACCTCAAGATAGGTAATAGACAGTGCCTATATACGGCGATACGGTTCACTACCTATCACGTTGGGTGCTGTCTATCTAGTGATACGCTGGCTTCGAGTGACCCATACCTAACATGCCTTCGAAATTTCGGAGATGGGCACTCAAGCCTCTGACTACCCCGCCATAATAAAAAGGGAGTGTGTATACACAAGTGGTGAAGCGTATGTGTACATTCACGTCCTTTAATCTTTGAACTTTGGAGAGCAGGTGTCACCTAGGTAACACGTAAACAACATTGAAAAAAATGGTAATTTATTGATCCGCGATCTATGTTTTATGAGCAGAGAAAATATGGGGATTGATCCACTATAAATATAACTAAATGTCTCACTATTTAAGAGAACTTAGACCATATCCCTTACATAATAACATGATAAAGGCAATATATTGTTAATAAATAAACATATTGTAATAAATTTTATTGAAAAATACATTGTTCGTTATTATAATTAATACGTCACCGAAAGGTTACCTGTTAAGGTGACGTACATTTCAGAATTAAATAAATAATAGATTTAATTCACATACATAATATACATACTTTATCTATCCATTATAGTACTAGAATAAGATTAGCCTAAATGTTCATGGGATTAAGTTCAATATTAGTAATAAGTACATTAATATACTCAAAAACTACAGAACAGAAACAACAATCACCGTTTAATATTATGGATGTTCAGTCCACAACCGTAAAATAGCAAACAAATCGCCAATCCATATATCTACTTACGATAATAATATAATAATATTTGGACATTAGTACACCAATTGAACTAGTCACTTGGTAAGTTCATTTAAGACTTGTGTTAAGAGTACTAGTTAACGTATATTTAAGAAATATATACATATTATACATAGCTAACTACATATATAGCATATATAATCAACGGCCAAACTGAGAAGCAGTAGAAAAGCGTAGTTCTATACTCTGCCTCCACCGGGAATCGAACCCGGAACCTCACGATTAGCGCGTTCAGGGAGTTAACCGATCGCGTCACGGAGATCGTCAAACGATACGATACGATACCCCAGCAGAAAGACAGATGGTTGCGTTGTATTAAGTACCAAACCAGCATAGGTCTAATCTAATCTACCGTTAAACTATACAGCCCGTAAAACTTTCGATAAGATTACTTGTCAAATTAAAAAGTACATTTCGAACAACTAAAAATGTTCAACTATGTTCTAGACGTTCCTTTTAGGGGTGGGCTGAATTTTGGTGCGTTCAACACTTCAGTCATTGTTGGTATACAGGGTGGCGCATTCAAAACGGTCAGTATGGGAGAGTCTGAAACTATAAGAGATACGAAGATTTGTTCTTAGGAACCATGTCACCGATTTTGGTAAAAATAAAAACTGCATTCATACTTTATTTGAAAAAACAATTGTATCCAGTACGGGAATCGAACCCGGTTGCTTTGAAAAAATAAACTTGCCATTTTCACTTTTTCTTTTTAAATATCGATTGTGTAGGTCTTAAGCTGTAAATGTCTCTATGAAACATGATGTCCAAAATGAATAAAATGCATTGTTTTGGCATACTTTAGTTTATCATAGTAGTTTCCATACACCGTTACATACTTAAAAAGTTCAGACATGTAAAAATGTCTCTATGGCTGTTTGTAATTTTGTAGCTCTCTACTTGTTACATACACCATATCATGTGGCATTAGCATTGCATTAATCCGTTTAGTTTTTTTATCTACAGTAATCAAACACTAACAATCTATTGAAAAGTAAACTTAAAGTGACGTGTTAAACCTTATTTGAAAATTTCTTGCGAGGTTACGTTAAGAATGAATTTTACATAACAAGCTATGACACCGTTGAAAACCTAAAAGTAGCAATAGAGTCAAATTTAACGCAAATTCACCACATTAAAATACAAAATTCAATAGTAAGATCGTTATCTAACGTGTTGAATATTGTATTGAAAACCACGGTAGTCACTTAGAACATCTACTATGATAAACTAAAGTATGCCAAAACAATGCATTTTATTCATTTTGGACATCATGTTTCATAGAGACATTTACAGCTTAAGACCTACACAATCGATATTTAAAAAGAAAAAGTGAAAAGGGCAAGTTTATTTTTTCAAAGCAACCGGGTTCGATTCCCGTACTGGTAACAGTTGTTTTTTCAAAGAAAGTATGAATGCAGTTTTTATTTTTATCAAAATCGGTGACATGGTTCCTAAGAACAAATCTTCGTATCTCTTATAGTTTCAGACTTTCCCATACTGACCGTTTTGAATGCGCCACCCTGTATATCAAATATAATTAAATAGATAATACTGATAAGTGATAATAGATGGGCTTCAAACCATTACTTATATAACTAAATTTCGTTTATTTTTCCATTCGTCTCAATCTAGTATGGGACGTAAAAAGAATGCTAACTAGTTGCCGTTCTTTCCGTCTTGTTTCAAAAGGTGAATAAGGGACCAGGGGTAAATTGAATCTACTGTAAGATAAGCTAGCAACCTGTCAATGTTCCATAGAACATCGCAACCCCAATATTTATGCTACAAAATTACCTAGTATATCTTCAAGATTCTATCCACCCGAAAGGGATTAAAGGACGTGAATGTATAGGTATTATATGTCTTACATTTTTGTCACCTATAATATAGCAAACTTAAAAATACTGCTTGAAAATAATTTATATTGCTTTATTTTATGGTTACGATTATTTTTATGAAGTAAATCTGGTAACCATCTGACCACCATTAAAACACCACTAACTTTACAATATCTTGGATTAACTTAATTCGATACACAGGTTAATAACCATATAGTTTTAAGAGATTAGCGATTTATACTCAGGATTAATAATTAACGGGACTTATCGCGTAAGTTTTTATATAATAAATTTACCTGCCCGTGACAAAACCCGTTAATTATTAATCTTAATAACCATATGTTACAACTGAAGGATTTACTTATGCTAACACAGTTATAAAAGTAATGCATAAATGGTAATTACAATACGATAGCAATAGTCAAAATAACTTATGATAAAAGCGAATAGGTGTACATCCTGTCATAAGCTTGTGTGAACCTTATCTTCACTGCGAAGGTCTATGGTCTACTTTTTTCTAGATAAGGCTATCTAGCCGTTAAGAAATACCATATTCAGAGGAATACTATATTCATGAATACTCATATACACTCAAAGATCACTTTCCTCCATAAAAAATCATTTCCCTCAATATAAAAATGTACGTAAAAATACAAGATGAGCACCCATCCAGATGGTGACCATATGAAGAGTTGCTTAGTTTAAGGTATTAAAAAAATAACCAGTGTTTTTTTACTGCAGATTGCATGAAAAAAATGCTTTAATCATAGACCTTCACAATAAAGCAAAAAGTGTAAGTAAGTGTAAGTAAGTAAGTTTTTATATAATAAAATTACCTTTATTAACCCGACGTTTCGGCTACGTTGCAGTAGCCATGGTCACGGGCAGACTTATAAAAACTTACGCGTTAAGTCCCGTTAGTTATTAATCATGAGTATAAATCGCAAATCTCTTAAAACTATAAGTGATAAATTGTTAATAATAATGATAAAGATGACAAAATAAAAACATAAAAAGCGATGTACTAACACTCATGAACGTCGGGCACTGGGATAGCTTCCATGGATAGGGTACTAGTCCTTTTGCCATCTGAAAAATGGAGTGCAGAAGGGAACAAAATAGAAAATATAACAAAAAAAGAAAAAATGACATATGAGTTGTAAGTTGTGCATCAAAGATGATACGTAAATTGCTGGCGAAAGATTTCTAAAAATTTTGTTGTCTAATTTGAATAGCTACTAGCAATACTACTGAACTACTGTGAACTACTTGCACAGATAATAATAATTAAATAGACCATGCATGATTTAATATGACTATAACTACTTTAAATGAAATGCTTCTTAATTTGTCTAAAGCTACCTGAAATGAAGTGCTTCTATTGTAAAGTAACAAACATACATATATCACGACTAGGGTAGTTAAAATCTAGATTCGAAAACACATCTTCGTGTGTATGTATGTTATCGTGTTTTGTGCCGTAACCTTGGTAAGGCCTACGTCCAGCAGTGGACTGACATAGGCTGATTGATGATAAAAGAAAATATTATGGAAGAAAGAACATACTTTATAAGAAGCATAGAAGAAATAATTTATCTACACATACTACATACAACTACTGAATCCTATATCTTTTTGTATCTGTTTAATACACCCAATTATAAGCCTTTCTTACCGTTGCCCACGCCTGCGGGCTGCTCCTCAGTGGGGGTGCCTCCAGCTGATGCCGGCCTGCTGTCTGCCCCTCCGGTAGCACTAAAGATTGAATGACTTGGTTAACTTACATACATTTTGCCAAAACAATTGTTAAGGGACATTAAAATATTTTAAAACCTTTTTATTACATAACTGTGTGTTTGGTAAATGAAATAAATAATGATTTTATCGGGATCCTGAGAACATTGATATAAAACTTAATTATGTAACTTGAACATCTACTATTTCATTGTCACCATTGGATGTAAATAGAAGTTCAATGCTTTTGTTCCAGGAATATATTAAAGTTGAAAAAAATATTCAATGGACAAGTTAAGCAATCTGTCACCAATACTCCACCATATTACCTCGACATTGCGAAGATAAATAAGCTACACACTGACTATCTTACAAGGGTCACGAAGTTGTTGTATCCAGGTCTATCCATCCCGAATGGCATAGAAAGACGTGAGTATACACATAATTTATATTGGAAAGCACTAAGCAATTCCACAGCTGAATTGTATGATACAGGCTATAAATTAAAACAACTTTTTACGAGTCATTACAAAAAAAGATCACGTTCACGACCATTAACCCTTGCGGGGTAGTCAGAGGTTCAGATGTCCATCGCCGCAATTGCCAAGGTAATTCTATGGCCACCTCGAACCCATCAATTACAATTGAAAGATAAATAACACGGGTAAAATCTATCGCCATTAAGATACTGACTATTCTTTCAACAGAATGTATTAGGTTGGTTTATCCATGTTTTCTTCACACCCTGGTTATCATTAGTATATATAAATGGCGATTGATTAACCACCTGCAAATAGTAACTGGCTATCTGATGGAAACTTAAGCTTTGATTGCCAAACACTTAAACTTCTGACTACACTAACAACTCTCGCGAATAAATGCGTATATGCCGCAGAATTATTTGATATTTCGGGTTTACGCAAAAAACCTGTGCATTTTGCGGAAACACGTACAAATAAACTTTTGTAATAGTTGATCACACTTGTGACTTTTTGCAAAAACCCGAAATATCTAATGATCCTGCGACATATATTTATTGGATATGAATTCGATTTTATACTTCTTCTAAGCAGATTTTTCACGATTTACGATGTTAAATACAATTATTATGCTCGTAAAAAGCCGTTGTAGCGCAGGATAGGCAACCAATATATCTTGAACCACGTAGCTTACCAACCAGTATGGAACCGTAGACCCTTATATATTGGTTTAGCGAATCATTGAACCAATATAAGTTGAGCTACAGCTACATAATAATTTCTAAGCCATGTGAGTTCAAATTAAAGTGGCCAACCCTGTTTTCCGCTTTGCTAGCATGTTAATACTAATTTAGATCTAGGTAATCAAATAAACAATGAATGGGGCTCGATCGAGATGAGTTCGCTTCGTGGTCAAACAAATATGTGAACTGGTCAATAAGGCATGATAAGCAAGTGCTGAAGTCAAATGATTTATATTTAATAAAAACAAAAAAATCCTACTTAACATTATACCTCTCTTTTTATTTGGACTATAAGATCCTGTCATACACTATCACACACACATTCATATAACTTTAATAATTCACAGTACAATTCTCTATGATAAGATACTCTGTTGTCCACGCTCTGTAGACCTAAACCGTTTCTAACCTTAGATTCTCTTTTATTTTATTGACTAGACCTGTTTATATTCTACTATTCTTGTCCACATGTTAAAACAATATCCCATGCTACTTCTGCTTTAGTTACTCAACTATATTCAGTTCAGTTTTTTTTTGACACAGGCGCATATATGAATTTATATTTTGCTTGTTCATAAAAGGTATATAATAATGTTTAAACAACATACATATAATGTATTTATAGCTTATCTGGATAGGTAAAGACAGTCTTTTGGCGGGTTGAATGACTATACCACAACTCTTTGACCTCACTCAACCATAAACCTTCATTCATTCTCTACAATTGTTCACAGTATACCTGTCTCAAGAACATCTCCGTTCAATTTGTTACGTGCCCTGGCTCTATAAATTCATTTCTGGACTCTCTCTTTCAACAAATTACTGATACTTAAGTAAAATAAATTAAATACAAAATAAACAATATAAATCCTCATTTACTTGATAAATCAGAAAATATAAGCACTTACATTCTATACCAGTATCAAAAAAGCGTAAAGCCCATTTGTAGTGCAAAATCTATCGTTAACTAAAGCAAAGCAAAAACTCATCTCCAATCAAACCCCGTACCTAATATACCTAGAGTTATCATCATCATCCTTTGGCTCCTTGACCTCTGCTGGCTCTACCACCTCCACCGGAGCTGGTTCAACCACATCCTGGGATTGGGACTCGGTTTTCCGGAGACCAGGTATGGGGATTCCGGAACCAAGCCAACCGGTCATTTGGGACTTGACATTATTGATCAGGTCTAATTTACTAGCACCTTTTGTGGGGCTGGAAAAGAATTGAAGAGTTAGTATAGTATATTTATTATGATAGTTATGTGTTAGGTGAATTATAACAAAGTAAAGGCATATTAAGGGTCATAAGTAAGAAAGGGCTTTTTGCAAATAATCATATTGGTGGATGACGAATTGATTGCCATTTATAAATAATTGCTAGGAAATCAAGGAAAAAGGTAGGTTTTGATGTTTTGTCTTCATACATATTCATACTTGTACATGTAAGCAATTCAATTAATTAAAATAAATAAGATATAATTAAATAATTGTATTTAATTTATTTTATTTTATTCTTAATTATTTTATGTGTAATTGAAATGTTTCTTCTATAATAAATAATAATCAATTTTGGGTATGTTGTCTACATGTGTACTTTTCTATATTCTTAGTAACTATGCTTTGAAAATTATCAAAAATAAGTATGAACAACTACTAACAACACAAAGTAGGAACAAAGACACAAAACCTCTGTGAGTTTGCATGTAATGTGAGCTTGTGATATACATTCAATCTTTCCAACATCCTTTGAACAATTTAAAGAGTATTAAGAGAATTCAAACATATATTATAATAATAGTCTGGGATACATGTAGTGTTTCAAACAAACATCTCATTGATGAAGAGTTTAACTAGTTATAAAAGTAAAAATAAAAGATCAGTTAAAAACTAAACATCAAAATCCAGAGTTTATAATGTCGTTTGTTCTAAATGGAATAGTGTTTCTATAAAACAAACTGGTGGTAGTTTCTTACATTGATTATTAACTGCAATGAGGAATAATCATAATAAAAAAATCTCTTTTTGCTAAATTATTCAATTTATATTTAATTAGATATTAGCAACACTCTGTATGATAACAAACACATAATGGTTTTCCACAAAAACGGGGCTTAAAGTTAATACATTAGTGAAATAACAAGTAAGTAATTTGTTTAAAACTACTGTTAAACTGACATTGATCTAGTTACATATAATAAATTCAAACAAACTGGTTTCATTTACAAAGTTTGTTTTCATTGCGGTATTTATTAGTTTTTAATTTTATTATCTTATATTATTGTTCTATATGTGAAATTAGAATAAATATAAATTTATTATTTAACTATAAAATTGATATTTACTTCATATAATATCCTGAGTTTAGAAACTAGTAAAAATATATTAAAAGTATGTACACTAACATGACAGATCTAATAAAAGTTGTAATTTCTCTAGTTTTTCCGTTGTCTCTTGCCAATTTAATAAATACCTAAAACATTTAAATCTAAGATGTCAACTATAGTTGTTATAAAAGTATATTTTGACTTATAAATAAGTAAATACTATGATGACTTTGATAGTGATGAAACACAAATGCAATATAAACATTCCTTATTTGTTTCATTAATATTAAAAAATATGATCAGGCTCTGATATAATTTCATTAAAATTAAAATAAACCTGTAATATTATAAATATATCATTACACAGTTTTCAAAACAAAGCATCTAAGGTACAGAAAACCAAACTAAACAATATTGATTAGTAGAAAATGGTTTAAAAATGAAGACTGAAGTTTACATAAGAGAGAACTCTGAAAGGGTCCCTCAAAGATCTATAATGAGGTCAAGCATAAGAAAAGTCCTCTAAAATGAGTCCCTGATTATCAGCCTTGACCTAGAAAAGAACTTGAGAGCTGCTAAATCCATGGCATAGTTACTACAATCTCAGTCATTTTGACACACCCTCCTTCAATCACTTATTTGCGAAACAGGGTCTTATAACTGCAGGTTTAAGTTTAGATTAGTAAGATTAGTTTAGATTAATCTCATTAAGGGATTGAAGGATTGGAGCGGGAGATAAATACCTTTGTTTGTCCACGTCGGGGGCAGCTTCCCCGCCCTCCTTGGTCGGCGTAGGGACCTCCTCCTCGCCTTTTGCGGCCCCCATCCACGAGCTAACCTGATTCGTGAGTCCCGAGAACATTTTCACTAGCTAAACAATCTACACAAAGCACAAGAACACACAAATTCAAACACTACGCAACAATATCGCTCATGACAAAGCGAAGCAACCACGAGCCGCTTTCACAGCTGAAACACTGAGACTTTCTTCGATCGAACACTCTGGAGGAGTCTACTGCGCATGGAGACTTGCGCCTGGAAGTTTGATTTGATGGAATATGCGCAGAAACTTTGCGAAAATGAAATCGACGACCTCAAGTTTACACAACAAAACATCGATTGCACTATTTATTTATTTTTGATTACAGCTGGTTATGTGAACTGTCAATTCACTGTCAAAAAGTTTTAAATAAACGCGGGTTTAAATGGATACAGACAATTAGTACTGAGTTTCCTTTGCAACAGGCTAAAATCTTCTATTTATATCTGTTCATGACATGGCTAAACATTTCAAGTGTCATGTATAGTGCAATTATTTAATATGTGTTACTCTAAAAATGGGCAAAGATGAATATCCTGCGTTAGAATTATTTTATAAACATTATTTCTTAAGTGTGTCGTCAATTGATGCGTATGTACCACTCAATCTAACTCATAAAGACAAACAAAAGCATTCGAATGCGACCATTAACCCTTGCGAAGTAGACAGAAGTTCAGGTGTCCATCTCCACAACTCACGTACATTGAAGTAATTTGCTAATGCCGCTGACTAGGGGCACAGGTTTGATATGTATATGTCTGAAAGAATCATATTTTTTTATCTTCGAATTAAAACAATAAAAATAATAATTGTCAATTATCGCTTATTTTATTTTTCTTTGTAATAGTTAGTTTTGCCATATAGATTTGTTAGGATTATTTGAATCGCGTTAGGAAGTAAAGGCGTGAATATTTTAATATGTATGTGTTTTACAAGCAAATAGTAACGATCAAGAATGTAATCCGAATTATACTTGTGTCTTATTTCAAATCTCTACTCTAATGAAAATTTGATTGTATTGATGAGTACCTGGATTTGAAAGGAATCGTTATTTGAAAGAGGCGTACAAATTAAAAAAGAAAGATTAAAAATAGAGTTTCAACGAAGTGGACGTGGTTTATCAAGTTTGGAACAGATGGGAATCCATAGTCTCGGTTTATCCTCATATTATCATATTTTAAGGGAGACGATATGTATACGCGTTGATATTTTTATTCATAAGATTTACATGAATATTCATTTAAAAACCATAATATCAAATAGCCGCATGGTAAATTTCATAAAATATGTATTGTCGCTAAAAGATTAAATAAACTCAAACTTAAAATTTATTATGAGTAAAATTATTTTAAACAAAATATTTAGAGTACCCGCCACATAAGGTGGCAGTAGCCAAACTTGGAACTAAATTTGACGTTTCCGCCATTGCGTGTTATTTTGTATGAAAGGTAAATTTAGTATTACCAGCGTTGTGTTTTTTGCCCACTCTTTGTAATTTTTATGTTTGTTAAGGGTGATTATAATAAATTGATTTCTGGAGTTTCTTGTTAGTTCTTCTCCAAGGGTCTCCGCTGAACTTCTTCTTCTCAATCGTTACGCTCTTATCAGAGCGGTCGTGGTCTTCATGACGTGGCATCTTGAGCAGCCGAAATGGTTGGTGAACTAACCTCGGTAAAAATATGTAAAGACAATGCTCAGTGCCATGTTTGAAATAGTTTTTTTACATACATACATACACATCACGCCTGATTCCCTGTAGAGGGGTAGGCAGAGATCACGGATCCCCATTTGTCCCGATCCTGACAGACCACTTTCCCTTCATTGACATTCATACATTCTCTAATACACTCTCGGCGGTTATAGGTACTCCTAACGTCACCTTTTTTCAATATAGCGTCTATCTGACTGTTACATATATGTCTTATTAGGCCGGCCCCTACGTAACCGCCCTTTCACTTCACTCATATATATTCCTTTTGTCAATATATAGTTTTTTTAATTTGTACTTAGATCATAAAATAACTTTCAAAGAGAGCTTATGATAGGGCCTATTTTGAATAAAAATATTTTGACTTTTGACTTTGGTATATTAATTTGTTTTATTTGAGTTTATAGCTCTGCAACCAAAGATCGTTACAAATGAAACCTCAATATAATGTATCGAGCCGTATGGCACAGTGAGTGCTAGTTTTGGCGTGTTTACTGGCAACACTGGATTACGCGACTGTGGCGACGCCTCCAACTGCCACCTTATGTGGCGGGTACTCTAGAGATCCCGCCACATAAGGTGGCAGTTGGAGGCGTCGCCACAGTCGCGTAATTCAGTGTTACCAGTAAACACGCCAAAACTAGCACTCACTGTGCCATACGGCTCGATACATTATAGGTTTCATTTGTAACGGTCTTTGGTTGCAGAGCTATAAACTCAAATAAAACAAATTAATATATCAAAGTCAAAATATGTTTATTAAACTATTTCAAACATGATTAATAATTAACGGGACTTATCCTTCTTATTATATATTACATATATTATGTGTTCCTTCACTCTGTCCGCAATAGACCGTTTAGTGTGTTCGACGTAGGATTTCCCACAGCTGCAATCAATCTTATACACATCCTTATATCTTATATCATGAGTATAAATCGCGAATCTCTTAAAACTATTATTTCAAACATGGCACTGAGCATTGTCTTTACATATTTTTTACCGAGGTTAGATCAGCGGAGACCCTAGCTTGGAGAAGAACTAACAAGAAACTCCGGAAATCAATTTATTATAATCACCCTTAACAAACATAAAAATTACAAAGAGTGGGCAAAAAACACAACGCTGGTAATACTAAATTTACCTTTCATACAAAATAACACGCAATGGCGGTAACGTCAAATTTAGTTCCAAGTTTGGCTACTGCCACCTTATGTGGCGGGATCTCTATGGTGCTCTTGCTTGTGATTAAATTTTTCATGACATTAATTTGACATACAGCAGACATTACCGAAGTCCAAAGCTAAAAAAAATTGCTATGTGACATTCCTGTTGGTTGTTGGACGAAGATTATTGTTTGGTAATTTTTCCTCAATACCAACCAAAAATCCTGCTTCTCTCTTATTAGTTTCTAGTTCCCTCAAAGATTAACAATTTGATTAATGTGCGGATCTAAACGTAATATAAATGACATAGTAGACATTTGTTCTTCAAGAGGACGCAGAACCAAAACATAAACATGACAGAAGCGCGTAGAAAACATCTGTATATAGGAAGTTGCATTGAAGATCTGGACAAACAAATTGAGCTGCACCTAAAGGATTATACAAACCACAAAAAACTAACAATGTGAGTACGAAAACATCGCAAACAGAACTTCCATATAACAATAAATTGACACCTAGGTACATACCAAACGATGACAAACTACTCAGGTTATGGTTGAAGATATTTAGGGACGTTATCGAATTGTTCCGACAGTAAATCTGTTTATCTGATATATCAGACACCTATTACAAGCTAATCAGATCAAATAATGAACACAAAGTGACATTAATTCTCTAATATCAATTACAATTTCCATCTCTTCAAAACAAGCTTAAAGTGAAAAGTAAAGTAAGCTTTATACGAGAATAGTCCATAGAAAACTTACAAAGTTGTCACAATAGTATTTTGTAGCAATATACTAGTAACTAGTTCATTAACTAACATTTATAAGGCAAAATATTGATAATATGAATGAAAACAGTGTAAAGCAAGAACCACATAATTTTGCTATCTTCTCAAATGACAGTTTTGCTTCAAGTGTTGTTTGTATCAAAATCAGTCTTTGAGAGTTGTTACCTAGAATTATTACGGTCATTATATTGGAATAGACTGACACTACCAATAAATAGTATGAATGATTTTAACAATGTTCTTGTCAATATCTATATAAAATACATCACTAACCATTCACAACAACTTTATTTGTATTTGACAATTTTGGCACTTCACTAACAAATTTTGGCCACTGAAATGCTATTGAACTACATCTGAAGTACTTCTGCGTCTGAAGTACAAAAAAGCTACTCCACTAATCAAACATGCCTTAATATCGGTTCAATAGCCTTATATTTGCTACTCCACTATTGTTTTGACAGTTTTGTCTATGATTAATACCTAATGTATAATCACCAGAGATCGGATAATCGGATGCATATTTACCTAAAGTTGACCGGCGGCTTAGTATGGAAAGCACTTCTTTATCGTAAAGATTTCGGGATTTCGAAATTGATGAGTTTAATGTTCGGAATATAGAATTAAATGTATTTTAATTACGTTTGTAGTGTTTTCTATTACAATATATTATTTGTAGGTACATTACTTGTATGGAAAAAAACCCGAATGTTTCGGGATGAATACCGTTAGCGTTTTGGTTATAAATATAATTGAATGCACACTCAAATAAAGGTTTTTAAATGAGGAGTGTTATTATTATGAATTACATTGTAATATTGAAATTGCAATATTTGAATAACATTGTAAAGCTTGTGCACTTAGCAAATTATTATAATTTGATAGGTAGGTAACCAACTAACCCATAAATTCGTAATTTGTTTTATATCCGATTAGTTCAAAATCCCTGATTTTTTTCGAATCCCGACATTGAAAAAGACAATTCCGAAAAAAGAAGCCGTCTCCATATTTTCTTAGCCAAAAAATAAGTTTAGGTAAATATGCATCCGATTATCCGATCTCTGATAATGACACACTCAGTTAGTAGTTTTAATTTCAATGAAAAACATAAAACACATTATTTCAGTTTTAAAGTACTTATTTTGATATCAATACAAATAATATTTTTTACATAATAAAATATTTACAAAATTTTCTTAATAAAAACACATTAACGAAATGCATCAAATTATACAGTTAGGGAAAACATCGTGAGGAAGGTAACAGTTAGTGCTTGTAAATGGCGACACTGCTTACCACCTGTCACATTGAGTACTAACTATCTGGTTAACACGTGGATTTGAGGTATTCATAAAATTACTACCTTCGCAATTGTGGAGATGGAAACCTGAACCTCGGACTACCCCGCAAGCGTTAATGATCGTGAACGCGTGCGTGTGTATATTTAATCTACTGTGCGATAGGCTAGCAGCCTGTCACCAATATTCCATATGACATCTTGCTGCTGCTATGTCACAAAGGAGATTTCTTCATGCTTCAAAGGTCTTGAATGTATGTATGATAAGACCAAATTGTTTTTAATTAACCGCCGAGTAACTAACAGTAAATATCATAGATCACCAATAATATCCTACACAACTTGTATCCTTTACAGGCTGTGCTCAACAATACAGAAGATATTCAATAAAGCAGAACAATCAAGGCTGAATGGGGACGAAGAGAAGTCCTATATCCTGTACATGCGCTACCTGTACCTAGTGGAGAGCATCCGCGACAACAAAGAGTACAAGGAGGATAAGAAGTTCTACACAAACCTCATTGGTATCATGAATCCGAAGAAGGCGGTGGACGCGGCTGATTCCCTCAAAGAAAGTTTGATAGAGAGGTAAAGATAATACTTGTACACGGAAACACATAATCCTTTTTAACATATACATACATTCAAGTCTTTTATTCCCGTTCGGGGTGGACAGAACCTTGGAGATATAATCTCCTAGGTCACTGTTTAGTATTGGGGTTGTGATGTTATGACAGAACATTGGTGACAGTTTGCCAGGCTATCGCCCAATAGATTCTATTTGCCTTTAGTCCTTTAGTCGCCTCTTACGACATGCTTGGAAGAACGGCAGCTAGTTAGCATTCTTTTTACGTCCCAGACTAGCACAGGATAGTTTTGAGTAAAACTGTAGTAAATTATTGTGCAGCTCTTAACATTTTTTTTTTATAATAATGAAAAAAAACCGTAATTTGTGCAAGACATGTAAAATAATGCTTACTAGCTGTCGTAGGAGGTGACTAAGAGACTAGGGTTAAAGGAATCTATTGGGCGATGGACTAGCAACCTGTCAGCAATGTTCCATTATGACGTTACACCCCTAATATTTATGCTAAATGTCATCAAGGAAATATTGTGTATCTGAGGTTCTATCTATCTTGGAAACAATTTAAGTATCTGAGTATGATATATGATGTATGAGTGTCAATGGAGCGAAAATGGTCTGTCAGGATCGGGACAAATGGGGTACCCTGCCTACCCCTATACAGGGAATCAGGCGTGATGTGTATGTATGTATTTAAGTATGTGTATGTAAGTTGCTAAAGGTGAGGGAAAACATTGTGAGGAAACCTGCCTATCGCTCTGTATAAGTAATAAATAGCCAGTGCCTATATAGGGCAATATGATTCTCTGCTTTTCATGTTGGGTGCTGTCTATCTATGAAGCGCAGGCTTCGAGCGACCCATATCTAACATGCCTTTGAAATTTCGGACCCTCTGACTAATCTGCCAAAATAAAAAAGGGAGTGTGTATACACAAGCCATGAAGCGTAGTTTATGATCAATAACTAACAGGACTTATCGCGTAAATTTAATAATAAAGTTATCTTTATTAACCCGACGTTTCGGCTACGTTGCAGCAGCCATGGTTAGTTATTAATCATGAGTATAAATCGCGAATCTCTTCAAACTATAGTGTAGTTTATATTATGTCAATACAAAAAACAAAACGCATTCACGACCATTAACCCTTGCGGGGTAGTCTCCATCTCCGCAATTAGGAAGGTGGCAATTCTATGGACACCTCGAACCTACGTGTTGACCAGATAGTCAGTATTCTATGTGACAGGTTATGAGCCGTGTCGCCATTAACAAGCACTAACCATTACCTGTTCGACAAACAGTTAGGTTTCCTCACGATGTTTTCCCTCACCGTATAATTCGATGCATTTCGCAAATGTGTTTTTATTACGAAAATGTACATAGAAATTCATTAAGCTTCATTTCCATTGATACATGCTCAAGCGGGATTTGAATCCTGTACCCACTCATACAGAGCCAAGCCCCAAACAACTGAGCTACGTCGAAATAAAGAAAAAATAAAAGTCGTCAAACAACTGAACTACATCGAATTACGCGATGCCACAACATATGTCGCGAAGCTTATGTATGTATTGGAGTCTGTATAAGTAATTATCTCTAATATAATTTCAGGTATAATGAGAAAAAGAAGATTCAGCCATCGGAAGTCGTGGTTCAGAAGGTTGATGAAAGCCGCAAGAGATCAGCGGAGCAGGTCAGCATTAACCCTGAACCGACCTGCGAGTTGCCTGGTAAGAGTTCCCTTTATAATCAGTGGCTATAGTTAAGTGTATACATACAATATACATTCATACGTTTCGAGACTTGTGTATACATACTCCCTTGGCGGCGTAGTCAGAGGCTTGAATGCCCATCTCCGAAATTTCGAAGGCAAGGTATGGGCCATTCGAAGCCCGCGTATCACTAGATAGACAGCACCCAACGTGATAGGTAGTGAACCGTATCGCCGTATATAGGCACTGATTATTACCTATCCTGATGGATAGGCAGGTTTCATCACGATGTTTTCCTTCACCGTTAACGACTGTAAATTATGTACGTAAATGAAAAACACATATTTAAATTTCATTCATTGGTACATGCCAGAGTCGGGATTCGAACCTAGGACCTTTCTCATACGAAGTCCGAGGTCTTACCCACTGGGCTACAGCCACTTATGCCAGGTGGCCCGATGACCTCAAAAAGGTCGCTGGTAGTGGTTAGATGAGGGCCACAAATGATCGTGTTTTGTGGCGTATCCTTGGGGAGGCCTACGTCCAGCAGAGGACTAGTATAGGCTGATTGATATGCTAATAGAAATGCATCATACCAAGCTGAGTTGAAACCACGAACCAAATATAAAGAGGACCCGGCGAAAGGTGCGGTTCCTGTTACGCGGTGCGGAGTCTAAATGGCGTGCTTTAATTGGTGCGGAGTCTAAATATGTATAGTAGAAAGAAAATACCTATGTTTAGTCTCACAAAATGCCTTCTTTTAATTGGTTGTAATATCTCCCCTCCATACCGCGTACCTCGTTTCACCCCGCGTAATGCCACGCTAGTTTCCATATAAATATTGCGTAAGGCCCACTCTTATTAATTACACCATGGTTGGAACCGTTTTGCTGCAATAACATACAATATAATAACATGCAATGCATAAAAGTTATACCCCCTAGTTTGTTTAATTTGTAAACTATATGTATTGTGTATGTTTTTGTGGCTGTAAGTAAACGCTCTCTATTATTATTATAAAAAACAGCTTATCTGGGGTGTAGAAAAGAATGCTAAATAGCTGCCGGTCTTCTCGGCATGTCGTAGAAGGCAACTAAGGGACTAGGCGTAAATTTAATCTATTGTGATATAGGTTAGCAACCTGTCACCAATATTGGACCAAGGAGATTTTTTAATTTTTCTAAGGTAAAGATCGTGAACGTATGTATGATAAGACCAAATTGTTTTTAATTAAGGGTATTGTATTCCAAAAATAAATTCACGAACTGTCAAAAATCTGAAATTTCTAGCGCAGCGGCGCTGAGTACCGTGCGAGTAAGTGCTGTTTTTAGCGGCCGGACAGAATATTAAATAAATAAAACGTACATTATCTATCTAGCATAAAATAAACATTGTGATTCGACAATCCAGACCGACTTCTTAGCAGATATTCTCTGTCGAACGTGACAGATAGTTTTGATCATGACGACGCGCCGCCTACGCATATGTACCAGGGGCGCAGACTTTTAAAGGCGGGATGTCGTACGAAAAATGTAAATGTCTCGATTTCCATACAGATATCTTTTGATCCTGATAAACTACTATTATACTGTCAATTATGAGTTTGTGTTATGTAATGTCAATAATGTTTTTGCTGAAATATTGGGTAAGTATTTGAATCGCGCTATCGCGTAGTTGTGATCGTAAATAATAGGATTTTACGGTTGTGATTTATACACTGGTTCTCGTTCTATCACCGAAGTTAAGCACAACGGAGGCGTGGGAAGTAATTGGATGGGTGACCATTTAAATTGTTCACGTGCTGTTGTTTTAGTGAGGGAGCTTGGTTTGGTTATGTAAGGACTTAGTAAATCATCTATTGGCTATTGATAATCAGGTAACGATTGGGATTCGACTCTAGATCTGACTACCCCGAAAGGGATGTGAATGCATATTTTGTATATAGGTTTTTTGTATTCGTCTGTCGGGTAACGACACGACGCGACGTAGACATATCAATCGAGATCGGCGGCAGCGACGTAATGTGAGCACAGTATTTTGTACCTATTCAGAATTATAAAACTATAAACAGAGATCCCGCGCACTCGTAGATAGTTTTCAGTTACTTTAGTAACTACGATTTAATTAAAAGCATTTTGTCACGATGATGTGTATTCTCGGCATACTCAAAACACATACACCTGACCTGACAAAGTGTACCTACCTACTTTATTATTTGTTAATTTGATATAGTAACAGTCTGGCGTATGAAAGTGGTAAGATGATTATTAGCTCTCAGAAACTGTAACTGTCAGCTATTTTTTTACGTTTTACGTTTCAGCTGCTGTAAAATAATAATGATAAATCGTCATAACATTTAGTACTTGATATTATAACATATCAAATCATTCTTTATAGCGGTTTGTTTTAAATACTATGAATACATTTGATATCATTTCTAAACAGTATGCGTCAAGTTAGTTTACTATGTTCTCACAGATACCTACCACCTTATTCTAAAACAAAATCGATGTTTTGTTGTAGAAACAAGTCCGTGTAAAACAATTGCAGCCCCTTGTTTATCTCTGGGATAAATACTTTTGAGGTTACCTTTCTGTTTTAGTAGTGGCCAAGTATGTTTTTATATCTAAAATAAGTTAAAATCAAAGCTAATACAAGTCAATATCAAATCAGTATGATGAATTAGATTTCTTGCAGATAAATTGTTGTTATTTCATTTGTAAATTCTTATGCTATGAGTGACGAAGCATTTTTCTATAAATATTGATTCACAAAGCAATGCGGCGGGATAATAGGGGATATTTTATGTAATGGTATTTATGTTTGCGATATAAATAAGAATCGAAAATTACGCACAAGGTACATGATGGCTATCTTTACCGAACGGAAAACATTAAATATTATTAATCAATAAAACTTTTTCTATACTAAAATCCTATGAAAACTTTTATTCAATACCAGGCATTCATAACATAGGTAGTAGGCGATTTTAACAAAAAGTCATACACCCTGAGGGGTTAAGATTATGTCAACCAATCAGAGAGAAGCAAATATATATGTCGCAGAATGATTTGATATTTCGGATTTTCGCGAAAAACCTAGTCATTTTGGGAAAACACGGATAATATAAGACAATGGTGGTGGTGAAAAATGTTAGGTTTTTATTGATGTTCGGTCTCTTTTAATAAATATCTACCCTTGTATAACAGACCTACTATTACAAAAGCGATCCGCTTCTAGCACTTCGTGCGTTGTTTAACATATACTAACCTAACCTAATTAGATTTATGTTGATAGGTAACAAAGGAAGTCCAATCTGCTAAACCAACCATGTTTCATTAACCGTATTTTCGAAAAATGCGTAGGTTTTTTGCAAAAACCCGAAATATAAAATCATCCTGCGACATTTAAGGACGGTTTAGGTAAGTAGCGCGACCTCCTGCCGGGCTCTGTCAGCCTAATACTGCGCTAGTATTTTCGTATGGTTTTTAACTGAAGAAAGAAGAAAGAGATTTTAAATTTCTCGATCTACGCATACGGTTTACCGGGGCAAACACTTAGTAAAATTTTGAGCAGGATTTGTATGGGAATCGAGACTTAGAATAATTTCCAAAACCTCATATTTTTTAGGGCGACCTCCTACACCATCATGAGAGCCTAGTGACTGAATTCAGATTCCCATAGTAAGTCTCGTCGCTAAAAAATTGCCCCGCTTATCCGTATCCAACCAACTTTACTGTCATGGCGGATGCACGTTCCGTGTATCAATTGAATTGTAAACGAAACAAACACTAATAAATTATAAACAGGTTATTCAACAACTTATTATTTATTAATATATATTAAAAACATTGTAGTCATAAATATATAAAAGTAATCAATATTTAAATAATTAATCATTTGTGGTAAATAATTGTAATTTTATAGTAACAATAAGAAATAGTGTATTGGAACGTACTTGAGTGAGTACTCTAACCCGACCTCCTGTAGGAGTCTGTGAGCCTAGTACTGCGCTTGTATTTTCGTATGGTTTTGAGCTGGAAAAGAACTTCGAAAAATATAATTTCTTCGATTTATGCGTAAAGTTTGACGAGGCAAACAAATACCTACAGACTACTGAGCAAAATTTTGGGCAGCGGGATATGTATAATAAATATGTTTTTTTTGGTGCGACCTCCAACTCCGTTATGAGAGCCTAGTGACCGAATTCGGATTTCGATAGCAATTTGTCTCTAAAAAATTGCTCCGCGGTCTACCCTTCTTGAGAGAGATGAGTCTGAGTCGTAAAAAAATCAAAATCTAACCAACTCCCGTTCTTTCCGTATATCTGTCCGGCACCGGTATAACCTATTCAGCAGTTCGCCAAAAACTCAACTTCAAGTTGCCAAAGAGCATCCCAAATGTATATTTATGATTTCGAGCATCACAAATGCATACTTAACCTCTGACTACCCTGAATTCGGTCACGGTCGTAATGCATAATATATAGTTATGTATATATAATTATGTATATGTGTGTGTGTGCATATATATATAGCATAAATAACCTATCCTGGGGTTCACTAATTGCTGCCTATCATGTATGTATTCTCAACTTCTTGTCATAATATCCGAAACATCAAGCGGTAAATCAAAATTATTTACATTCATTATCATGATTTTTTCATATCATGTCTGATATGTACCTGTCATAGGCATAAATGACGCAAGAATAAATTTATATCAAATATGGCGTCGCATCAAGTAAAATACTTCTTAAAATATACATGTAGAATAAATCAACTTTAGCAGTTCACTTCGAAAGAAAAAAATCGCTTGTAATATAATAAGCAATAACCTCAAACACCAAAGTGATTACACATTGTTTTCCAAATTTCACTTATTGAACTAAGAAATAACTGATCTCGTGTGATTATCTAGTGGTTTAGCTGTCATCGCCAACAAAATGGACGTGCTCTCACGCTGGCATTCGCCAAAGACTGTTCGCGATCTATTGAAACTAGCGACTCGCGGCGCACGCGTAAATTGTCCATATAAAAATGTATGAAAAAGACGGCGGTGCGAAATTGGGCGTTTTATACTTTCGAAAACTGCAGTATTATGAATAAAACAGGACCTAATATGTTTTTAGTCAAATTATTTAGTATTTAGAGAACCCATTATTGTATATTTTGATTTCAGATCTTACTCCGTGACAAAATAAACGAAAAAATACAAAACCCTGTTTGCGCCATTTTTCTGATTTTTTATCAACTTTATGCGTTTATATTTACGTAATTATTGATATTTAACTCTTGAAACTACTTCAGTCATCAATTTCAGTCTTTCATTATGCTACCTTGAAAGTATGATAGGTGTCAGTAAGTTCTAAATAGGTTTAAACTGAAAAATCACCAGAACAAAAGGGATCCGTGATCTCTGCCTACCTCTCTACAGGGGATCAGGCGTGATGTGTATATATCATCATCATCAGCCTGTATCAATCCACTGTTGGACATAGGCCTCCCCAAATGACGCCACTTCTCCCTGTCAGTGGCCGTTCGCATCCATTCGATGCCGGCCAACCTGCGCAGGTCGTCTTCCCACCTTGCCGGGGAAGATGTGTATTTATGTACGTTTTTAATGTTCTCACAGGCCAAGAGGACGTGTTCATAACGGCGGAGAACCTGTGCGCCATCCTGAAGAGTGGGAAGCTGAAGCTCCTGATCCTGGACGTCCGCAGCGAGAGGGACTACGAGGAGTCCCACATAAACCACAGGAGCTGCATCTGCTTCCCCGAGGACATCGTGCAGCCAGGGTGAGAGATTGCTAGCCCATCACACACATATTTTTTTAGTTTATAATAGTTGTTAGTTTAGAAAACAAACAATTATAGAAAATAACTCTCTCTCTCTCTCTCTCTCTAGCCTTTTTCAACCCCTTTATAACAACAATTATAGAAAATAACAAATACTTTAAATTCATAATAACCTACAGTTTCCATTACTTTATACAGTACAATAGAAAATATACATATAGATAAACATTTTACATCAGTACATATACAAAACTAACTATAATGAAGCAACAAATTTTTGGCTTTTATTTTAAATGTAGTTAAAGATACATTAAAATATCAATTTCCAACAAGAATTCGTTGAAAAGTGAAGCGGTTCGTCTGAAATATGAGTTCCTTGCATAATTTGTGCGTGCCACTGGAAACATGGCCACATATACACTTCACGCTTGGGGCCTTAGTCCACTAACTTCTAACGTCACCCTTTTTTCAATATGGCGTCTATCTGACTGTCATTTGTACGTCCCCTACATAACTGCCCTTCCACTTCACTCACATATATTCCTTTAGTCAATCTACTATCATTTATCCGTTATCCGTTAACGTTTATCCGTTTAACATTGATAGTTTAGTCAAAGCATTCCCTTTTTAATCTAAGTCACTACATCGTCTTTCAAACCGCAATCTTCCCTTATCAGAATATTTTTAATTCCATAATTATAATTACGAAAATGTACATGGAAATTGATTAAACTTAATTTCCATTGGTATATGCTCAAGTGGGATTTGAACCCTGTACCCACTGATTCAGCCCCACACAACTGAGCTACGTCAAATTACTACGTTTTACGCAATTGGACGTAACATGATTAACAACTAACGGGACTTATCGCGTAGGTGTTTATATAATAAAGTTACCTTTATTATTAACCCGACGTTATTTTAAAACTTACGCTATAAGTCCCGTTAGTTTTTTATTAATCATAAGTATAAATCGCGAATCTCTTAAAGTTGTTTTTTATTTCCGTACATAATTTAGAGTAGCTAACGGTGAGCGAAAACATCGTGAGGAAACCTGCCTATCCCTCAGGATAGGTAATAGTCAGTGCCTATATACTACCTATCACGTTGGTTGCTGTCTATCTAGTGATACGCGGGCTTTGAATGACCCATACCTAACATGCCTTCGAAATTTCGGAGATGGGCATTCAAGCCTCTGTCAACCCCGCCATTATAAAAAAGGGAGTGTGTAGACACAAGTCGTGAAGCGTATGTGTATGTATAAATCGCGAATCGTGGGCAATTATAGCACATGGCTTATTTTCAATAATTACACTTAGAGGGAACTATCAGAGATATGAAAACAAAGGAATTCATTAACTATGTATGTCATTATAACGCAGTACTTACATTTTTCTGAAGCAATGTGGCAGTTTTTCCACGAAAAAAATAAAACGTGATTTTGAACCTCAATAAACCGTTCCGTTTCGCACTTGGGGTTATAATGGCGGCTAATTATGTTGAAACACTTCATAAACAATAAAAAAATGAAGGTAGTTGACAAAAAAACATCAACATTGCAAAATCACCCACCCACGATTGAGGTGGGTAGGTGTGAGTCGAAAACGACCCCGTGGGCATATATGGGTAAAAACTGTAATCGACGTAACATGTTTCTGTACATATGTTTCAGCCACTCGTCCAACGTGCTCCTGGGTAAACTGCCACCAGCGTCCAAGGAGCTGTTCGCTGAACGTGCCAAGGTGGATTTAGTGGTGCTCATGGACTGGTTCACGGACACCCTGATACCGGGGAACAAGCTGTACCTCCTCAAGACCATACTGCTCAAGGTTAGTGCTACATCATAATACTTTTGACTATAGTGTATTCGCGTTAAGAAAATAGTGACGTCAAGATAATCAGAGGTTAAACTGGCCAATGAGACGTGAGTAAATGAGAAAACAAGTCACATTGACCAATCGCAGACATTCTTTGTCACGTCTCATTAGTCAAATCGTTTGGGTAATGATGACGTCACTATTTTCTTAATGCGAATACACTATAATAATACTTTTATTAACATAATACTTTTTTGACGACCTCCGTGGCGCGAACGCCTGAACGCTAATCGTGAGGTCCCGGGTTCGATTCCCGGTGGAGGCAGAGTTAAGAACTACGCTTTTCTTCTGCTTTCCAGTCTGGTTGTTGATTATATATGCTACATATGTATTTATCTATATATGATAAGTATATATTTCTTAAATATACGTTGACCCTTAACACAAGTCTTAAATGTACTTACCAAGGGGCTAGTTCAATTGGTGTAATAATGTCCAAATATTGTTATTATTTTTAATACTTAGGACACATCGAATTATACGGTGAGGGAAAACATCGTGAGGAATCCTATCTGTTGCCCGAACAGGTAATAGTTAGTGCTTGTAAATGGCGACATCACAGAGTACTGACTATCTGGTCAACACGTGGGTTCGAGGTATCCATAGAATTACTACCTTCGCAATAGCGATGATAGAAACCTGATCCTCTGACTACCCCGCAAGGGTTAATGGTCGTGAATGCGTTTTTTGACTCTATTAAACCAATTTAACTAGCACATTGTTAAGTTCATTTAAGACTTGTGTTAAGAGTACTAGTCAACGTATATTTCAGAAATATATGCTTATTTTATAAAGATAAATACATAAATAGCATATATAATGAACAACTAGAAGAATAGCGTATTTCTTAACTCTGCTTCCACCGGGAATTGAACCCGGGACCTCACGATTAGCGTTCAGGTGCTCGCCGATATTTCTTCAATCTTTTATTATAGACTATTCCCGTTAAGTAAATAGTGACGTCATGATATACAGAGGTTAAACTGGCTAAATAGAAGTGAGTAAATGAGTATAAAAGTCATATTGACCAATTGCAGACAACCGTTTTCACGTCTCATTGGTCAAATCGGACGTCACGGTAACGGTGAGGGATAATATCGTGAGGAAACTGCCTATCCCTTGGGATAGGTAATAGCCAATGGCTATATACGGCGATCTTATTAAAATCTTTTATTATTTTTCTTAAAAATTTGTACTACTTTGCGTCAAATTTCCAATTTTGTCATTTGTTATTTCGGTCCAGATTTTTCACATTATCATTTTATGTTCTCTGTGAGACATATTTATGGAAATGAGCGCATTTATTTTCCTATGTATCCTTGTTTTTATGTATTTATTTTCTGTGTTCATTTCTGTTTTGTTTCCTCAATAAATAAATAGATACGGTTCACTACCTATCATGTTGGGTATTGTTTACCTAGTAAAACGCGGGCTAGCCACTACCTATAACATGACTTCGACTTTATCACTTAACCATATGGGATGGGTCTTTCCAGTGGGACACCAAGGTGAACTACCAGCGACAGCCAGTGGTGCTGAAGGGCGGGTACGAGGAGCTGCTGAACCGGTACCCCTCCATGGCCACCAACCCTCGGCCCTCGCAGCCCCACCGCGCCACCCACCCCGACGACAGCCTTGATGATATGCTCAGTAAGTCAAAGGTTTTTATTCAATACTAGCGACCCGCTCCGCAAGGGTATAAAATATATAGCCTACTCCACTATTTAATGGATGTTATTATACATGTAAACCTTCCTCTTGAATCATTCTGTCTATTAAAAAAAACCGCATCAAAATCCGTAGCTTAGTTTCTAAGATTTAAGCATACAAAGGGACATAGGGACAGAGAAAGCGACTTTGTTTTATATTATGTAGTGATAAGTACAAGTGCAGTACATTCTGAAAGTCAAAAGTTTGCCTGACACTGGTTGTCTCATAGCATTGAAATTCTACCATTGGTTCGGAAGCCCTGGCTTGGAGAAGAACCAACAAGAAACTCCGGAGACGGAAAAACATAACATACATACGATAACAAGAATGAGGGTTGAGAAAGATTAGCTACCCCGCGATTTCCGTGACTCCGGCATAATCTTATATCAATTCTCGTTAAGGGACAGAGTCCGGAACGAGATTATCCAGAAGAGAACCAAAGTCGTAGACAGGCAGTGGGCCGGTCACGCCTGTCGCTGAACCGACGATTCTCAGTACACGTAGTGTAGGACGCCCCTGCTAGATGGACCAATGACCTGAAAAAGGTCGCTGGTAGTGATTCGCTGAGTGCCACGAGTGATCGTGTTTTATATACCCTTGAGGAGGCCTACGTCCAGCAGTGGACTGACATAGGCTGATTGATTGAATTTTATGGCAATTAATATAATATTGTCGTTTTCAGATGACATAGACTATCCGGTGTGGTCCCAGTTCACGGCCCCCCCGGCAGATGTCACTCCCCAGAATGTCATCAAGAAGAAGCCGGAGCCTGTGGTGGATCGTAGCAGTAAGGTAAGGAGTTATACGAGGTACAAGGGTGTGTAAGGGGACTTAATGTAATCAGCTACTTGAATGTCGTTATAGTTTTAAGAGATTCACGATTTATACTCATGATTAATAACAAGCGGGACTTATCGCGTATGTTTTTATATAACTTACTAACTTTATTATATAAAACATACGCGATAAGTCCCACTTGTTATTAATCTTGAATGTCGTTACTGGTGATTTAGAGTGGATGATGGTTGTAGACTAAATATACGTATTAAATTCGTAATTACATCTTATTGGATGTTAAGCCGTTTAAAACTTAAGGTTCATCAAAGAGCCAGTACACGTTAATGCAACAATTATTTGATAGATATAGCGGCTGTACCCCAGTGGGTAAGACCCCTGACTTCTTATGAGAAAGGTTCTAATCTCGGCTCTGGCATATATGACCAATGAATGAAATTTAAATATGTGTTTTTCATAATTCATTACATTATTTAACGGTGAGGAAAAACATCACGAGGAAACCTGCCCTTCGGACTATATAGCGCCTATATACGGCGATATGGTTCACTACCTATCAGGTTGGGTGCTGTCTATCTAGGCTAAGAGTAAGTCATACCTACCATGTCTCCAAAATATCGAAGTTGGGCACTTAAGCCTTTGACTACCCCGCCACAATTAGAAAAAGGAAGTCTGTATACACAAGTCGTGAACGCTTATGTTATACTAGTGACCCGCTCCTGTTTCGCACGGGTATAAAATATATAGCCTACTCCACTATTTAATGGATGTTGTTATACATATAAACCTTCCTCTTGAATCACTCTATCTATTAAAAAAAACCACATCAAAATCCGTTGCGTAGTTTCAAAGATTTAAGCATACAAAGGGACATAGGGACAAAAAAAGCGACTTTGTTTTATACTATGTAGTGATTCAGAGGTAGGCAAAAATCGTGGATCCCCATCAGTCCCGATCTTGACAAACCATTTTCCCTTCATTGTCACTCATACCCTCCTCCTACACTCATAGGTCTAACGTCACCCCTTTTCAATATATTCCCTACGTAGTCGCCCTACCACTTCACCCCCATAAATATTCCTCTAAAAAGTATTTATATATTCCACCTTAAACCCCCATATGTTTTTCCAGGCGGCAGCTGTCCAGGTGTACGAGGAGCGCTCCAGAATGATGCAGAGGATCCTGGAGCAGCACGAGAAGCTTACTGACACCACGCTGCACCTCAAGAAGCAGATGGTCAACGCCGAGGAGGTAAAGAGATGCTGAGTCAATAAGTATACTTCTAGTTTTGTAGGGTTAATGAGACTCTGTAATGGTAAATTCTGTGTATGCTGAGAAGATAGAGTTGCTATGTTTTTTTTTTTTTTAATTCTTTATTAAGCCATTCACGTTGCTATGTTAATACGTGATAAATGTATATATATATTTATTATAAGAAATTTTGAAGTTTAGTTGGTCTACTAATTTCAAGTCAAGGAATCTTGGCCAATTTTTGGAATAGATAATAGTCAGATCTATACAGAATAATAGTCACCTTGAGTGTTATTTGTTGGAAAGTATGTTTAATGTGACATATGTAGATTGAAAGTTACCCCAAGAATCAGACATTTACACTAGGAATAATAAGCAGAGGTTCTCTGTTAGTTACTTGTAATACTGAGATGAATTTGACTTGTGTTAATTTGGCTTTTAACTCTCGTCAGGAATAACGATCTTATATACTATACGAATTAAGTTAAAACAGCTTACCTTCTATCTCAGTTTATAGTCGAATACTAACAGAAATCCATCATCCATTCTAACTTATCTCTGTGATGAAACTTCTCTTTCTTCCTCTCACTCTCTCTTCTTCTCTCGCAGGAGCTGAAGAAGGTCAACGAGCAGCGGGAGTCGGAGACTCATGAAGATGTGCGGCGGAGGCTCAACCTGCGCGCGCAGGAGATCAACTCGCAGATCATGCAGTGGGAGAGCAAGCACTACGATCTGGTGGGTGACTATTTGACTATTAGACTATATGGCAAAGGATTAGGTGGTGGCTTAATAGTCTTTAATTAGACTAGAATGCGACGTGGCTCAGTCGCCGGGCTTGATTCTGTATCAGTGGGTACAGGGTTCAATCCTCGTAGCGTGTAATATGATTAACTATGAACATTTTTGAAATAAAAATAGATTTGTGAATTCCACCGAATACTATGGTGACGGAAAGTAATAGTCAGTTCTTGTAAATAGCAACACGGCTTACTACTTGTCACATTGATTACTAACTATCTAGTATACAGTTATGTTTAAACACTCGCGATTTATAATCATTTTATTTACTATGAGAGACCGGGTCATATCACGATAAATTAATAAAGATATCTGATTACCTTTATTTTGCCCGACGTTTCGTCCCAGTTGCATAGGCCGTGGTCGCGGGAAGACTGAATAAAAAGGAGGAATAGTGCATGTAGGGAAAGGGAAATCTTAGTGATGAATATAGTCTTATAGTTACGCAAATATATAGCCCCGTATATAACGATTACGGCCGCTTTGGAATGACCCTTACAGATAAGAATAAAATTTCTACCATTCCAAGTATGTTTCCTTACGATGGTAAAATTTCTACCATCGTAAGGAAACATACTTGTTCCCCAAATGCTTGTAAATGATGACACGGCTTACCACCTGTCACATTGAATACTAATTATCTGCTCAACACGTGGGTTCGAGGTGGCCATAGAAATACTACCTTCGCAATTGCGGGAGTGGACACTTGAAATTCTGACTACCCTGCAAGGGTTAATGGTCGTGAATGCGTTTTGCTTCAACACTTGTGTATACACGCACCCTTTTTATTGTGGCGGGGTAGTCAGAGGCTTAGGTGCCCTTCTTTGAAATTTCTAAGGTATCCCATTATATTCTATGTATGTATTCCAAATCACCTATTATTCTAACTATTTCTTCCCAATTCCAGGATGAAGAGAACAAGGCTCTGCGTCAGAAGTTGGCGGAGAACCATCGTAAGGAGCGAGAGGAGGCTGCGCGCATGGACCAGGCTGCGCAAGGTATGTGCACCACTCCGTCACATTATTATTCACACACTACATGGGTATCCGTGATCTCTGCCTTCCCCTCTACAGGGAATCAGGCGTGATGTGTATGTATGTACTAAACACAGTACTGGTTTGGTTAATAATCATCTTTAAGATATGCAATAAGTCTGCAAGCCGCTAGCACTGATTATTCAATAAACTAACTATGTTAGCAGCTACAAATCATCGTAAAAATTTTGGTTTTTATTCGGAAATGAATACCTTATTATTATAGAATCTTTAAGATTTGCAATAAGTCTGCAAGCCGCTAGCACAGATCATAAATAAAGTAACTATGGTAGCAGCTACAAATCATTGTTAAAATTTTGGTTTTTATTCGAAAATGAATACCTTATTATTACTATAGATACTATATATAGTTAAACTATTTGTAGATATATATACTATAACCTAAGACCCAATAAAATCAAGGTCTTAAACACCTACGTCACACCTGGAATAAACATAATCTCCAAGGTTCTTAACCCCTTAATCTTTTAATTCTAAATCTCTATCCACCCTTAGAGAAAGCCCGCAAGCTGGACGAGCAGATTAAAGAGAAGATGGCCTACATTGAGGCGCTGAAGCGGCAGACGGCAGAACTGGAGAAGAGGCGGGAGTACCTCGCCATGGAGAGGAAGAAGCGGCCCCCGCATCACATCGTGGTGAGTGGAAGATGTGACATGATATGACTGTCTGATAGATGATATATCGCACCTTCGGGACCAAACTCGCACTTACGCAACAGACCTAATTTTACAGGAGAGCGATTTTTCACTCTAAAATTCTCATACAATTACACGTAATGACATAACATACTCCCCCGCCTCACCGCTCCATTTTTCAAAGGATTTTAAAACTTTTTGCTGTGTATATAAAGTCGATTATCGCGGTTAATTCTGTATACTTAAGTCATTTTCGTAAAAAGTTGCACAAGTGCGAGTTTGGTCCCGAAGGTGCGATATTGAGAAAGGGTGTTGGTAGAAGTATATATAACCGCTGAGTGTGTATAAGGTGTGAGTGTCAATGAATGAAATTTAAAATATGTGTTTTTCATTTACGTACATAATTTACAGCTAACGGTGAGGGAAAACATCGTGAGGAAACCTACCTATCCCTCAAGACAGGTAATAGTTAGTGCCTATATACGGCGATACGGTTCACTACCTATCACGTTGGGTGCTGTCTATCTAGTGATACGCGGGCTTTGAATGACCCTTACCTAACATACCTTCGAAATTTCGGAGCATTCAAGCTTCTGACTACCCCGCCATAATAAAAAAGGTAGTGTGTATCCACAAGTCGTGAAGCGTATGTATGTATGAAGTGAAACTTGGTCAGGATCGGGACAGATGGGTATCCGTAATTTACAGAGAGACCAGCGTGATGTATATGCATGTATGAAAGATGTTGTATATGGAATAGAGTAAGATTTAGAGGTCCCAAACGACTAGCTAAGCGGTTCTCGAATGGCGACCGCGTCTCGAAACGTAGTGTAGGACGATCCCCTGCTAGATGGACCGATGACCTGAAAAAGGTCGCTGGTAGTGGTTGGCTGAGGGTCACGAGTGATCGTGTTTTGTGTACCCTTGGGGAGGCCTACGTCCAGCAGTGGACTGACATAGGCTGATTGATTGATTAAAAGGACTAGGGTCATAAGTGTATACTAAATTAATATCTATAAGTATCCCACTAGATAATCCCATATAGTATAGCACAGATTTCTTAGATTATGGTTTAAATGTATTTTGCGCAGGATGACGATGGTGATACGGTGATGATGTCTCCTGATGAGAATGTGATATCTGGTGCCATGAACAGGAGCCAGTCCTCACCTAATATAGCCAAGGTAAAAGAGATATGTTTGTTTACATACAATAAATACATTTTGATTTTATGATGTCGGACTACTAAGCATTTACAATCCCTAAAATAGCTTATAGGAAAATTTATTTGATAATAGATAATAATATTTAGGACACTCCATACCATATTCTACTCCATACTTATACCAATTGAACTAACCCTTTGATAAGTTCATCTAAGACTTGTATTTTCAACGTAAAAACTTTTCATTTTACGTAACAATACTTATACCGTCAAAGTATGCATTAAGTATATATTTTAAATGACATAGATACAATACCATTGCCAATATACAACAGCTGTTAGATTCTTTTCCCTATTACCATTTGATAACTATCATTAGGGTAGTAACCCAACTTAAGTAAAAGACCTTCAATTCCAAAGGCATTTCAAACCCCTGCAGTCCAACTTAGCTTGGTCGCCGTTTACCAACTAACTGACTAATGTCTCCAGATTTCCTCTGATGAAGAAGAGCAAGCGATCCCAACCTTCGACCGGAGCACCAAGCCCATCAGCAAAGTGGCTCCCTCTACTGAGCTGCAACGGCAACGAGACTTCCAGCCTGTTTGGGGCGATGTTGTGAGTACCTTTATTATATTTAATTTAAACGCCGAGTGTGTATGAGAAGGTGTATGAGTGTCAATGAAGCGAAAGTAGTTTGTTAAGATCGGGAAAGATGGGGTTCCGTGATCTCAGTCCACCCCTCTACAGGGAATCAGGCGTAATGTGTATGTATGTATATTTTTATTATAGGTATAGTCTAGTCTAGGACGTAACGGATTCCAAATAACAGCCGTTCGTAAGAGGTGTTTAGGGCACTAGGCGTAAATGTAGTCGATTTGGCGATGAGCTAGCAACCTGTCACCAATGTTCCATATGACATCACAACCACCAATATTTATTCTAAAAGTTCTTAGAAGATATTTCTAAGGTTCTATCCACCCCGAAAGATTGACGAATGTCAAAACAGAACTTCACGTTTCCATCACAATAATTAAATACTTTGTGATCATACTCATCTAATAACGATATAGTCAGCACCTATTGAGTGCAGACTATCTGCTGCACCAGGTGATAAACCGTTTCCTGACGCTATTTACGAGCACTGACTTTTACCTTTTTATAGGAATATATAAAATTAAAACACTTGCACAATTTTAGATTTACTTTATACATACATACACATCACGCCTGGTTCCCTGTAGAGGGGTAGACAGAGATCACTGAACCCTATTCGTCCCGATTCTGACAGACCACTTTCGCTTCATTGACACTCATACATCTCATACACACTCGGCAGTTATAGCGTCTAACGTCACCCTTTTTCAATATAGCATGTGATACCAGATTGGTATTTTAGTATATTGTATGTACAGTCAGCGCTATAAGTGCAGTCCCAGTAACTTTTTATAAGGTTCACGTTTATAAGAACAAATATTTTTCATTTCGAAGCACGCGAACGCGTCGTATAGTGGTCATGACAATGCATAGTGGCGCCAGTTTTAAAATGTATAATATTGTCTTTTGTTCTTATAAACGTAAACCTTATGAAAAGTTACTTTGACTGCACTTTTAGCGCTGACTGTACATATATATGTGTATGTGGATATATGTATAACTATTATCCCTTGTGGTGTAGTCAGAGACTAATATGTCCATCCCCAGAATTACAAAGTCATTTATGAACACATCGAATTTTATCACCAGATAGTCAACAGTAACGTAACTGGTACTGAGTATTGCCTATTTCGACGTATAGGCTGTTTTTGTCACGTTTTCTTTCACCGTAACCTTGCCATTACAATGTTATTATAATGTGATAGTTTGGGAAGTATAAGAAGTTGCTGGGACTGCACTTTTAGCGTAGACTGTACACGGTTGCGTAGAGCATTTGTAAGGGTTGCGAAAGCCTTGAGGCCGCGTCATCAAGGTAGGGTGGGCATTCCTTCGTAGATTAAGTGCCGAAGGTTCCGAGTTCAATCTCCACTGAATAATGAAGCGATAGAAAATATTTATTTACCGAGTAAGGCTGGGACGTAAGAGAATATCAACTAGTTGCAGTTCTTCTCGGATTTTCTTAGGTGACTAAAAGAAAATTGTGTAAATTGAATCAATTGGACTATGGGCTATCCAATGTGCTATCTTGTGACCAATTTTCCATATTACAAACCCTATATTTTTAGGAAAGTGGCTAAGTAGATATTATTATATCGTGTTCCGAGGCGCTGTCTACACCATTAGGAATTAAAGGGCATGAATGTATATTTCTATGTCGTACTATACGGCAATAGTTTGTTAAAGGACTATTCCGCATAATAATCTGACACTGATACTCCATATTCATATCATCACAACCCTAATGGTATACTCTAGTACCGAAGACATATTATGTCTCTAAACTTCTGTCCACCCCAACTACATTAAAGAGCGTAACTTACCATTTAGTGTGTATAAACATACGTGACCGATGAGATATTAAGACTTTGACGTTCCATCCACACCATACGATATAAAGAAACGCCATTTAATAATAATAATAAAAAGCGTTTATTTACAGCCACAAAAACATACACAATACAAAACGTTTACAATAAAAAACTTACAAACTAGGAGGTATAACTTGTGCATGTTATTGTCGCAGCAAAAGGGTTCCAACTCAGCTGGGTATGTTGTTAGTGGCAAACGCAACGCTAGTTTTTCGAATGTGTGTATGTAAACACATCATAACATGCCTATTAGGTCGCTAAACTTAATAGTCGGTTACCAAGTACAGCATACAACACGTTAATGACAAAGACAATTAGTCAGTGCTTAGTAACACGTGAATACTATACTTAATAGACTCGTGTGTATGATAACACGTGACTGTTATTATGTATGTATATAATGGGATTACTAAAAGTGACAAAGGAAATGCTATATCACCGAGGCTCTGTTCACCCCGAAAGATATTGAAGGCCGTGAATTTATATGTAACATAATGTAACGTATTTTTTGTTACATATCATGGTATTTGATACAGTATCGGGATGGTCTGGAATGTAAATAGATCAAATTAATTGGTTTACTTATTAAGGTTAAAATGAGAAAAGAAACGTTTAATTAAATTAGGAGTAATTGAAATATATTGCATCGAACAAGTTGAGCGCAATATTCCAAATTCAAGCCATCATAGAACTGATATTAACACTATAACTAAAGAGATATGACTAGTTATTAAACCGTATTATACATATTTACATACCTAATTCTTGAATAAATCACTGTTATCTTAAGTGTCAAAACTTCCTTTTTTATTACTCAAAGCTTCTATTTACCCCACTAAGAACATAAGATACATTGTATTATATTTGTATACAGTTGGCTGTGTTTCGCATAGTGTAGAATTGCTCAAAGTTCAAGGTCTCAACGTATGGTGCATTTACGTCGATATAACCCCTATTTCTATCCAAATATAAACTTGTTATAGTCATTACATACGTACACATCACAACCTTTAACTACAGAGAGGTATCGTCTGGTTTACAATAGTAGTAATTACTTCTTGTAGTATTTATCAGATCTCGAGTCAATCTGAGAAGTAACTAGAATTAATGAAGCTTCTTCTCTATTCTGAGACATCAGGCCAAAAAAGACTAGGACTAACTAATTGGAATAAGTACCTATAACCACCGAGTGTGTATGAGGAGATGTATGGAAGATAAGGGAGGTATCAGAATCGAGACAAACGGAGATCGTAAACATCTGCATCTGTAAGGAAAAGGGCGTGATTCGTATTCGTATGTATCAGAAATATGGGTTTATATGCTTTAACCTGTTTTCACATAGAGTCATAAAGACTAATAATTATTCTTAAAGACACCAAATAGATATTCCAAAGGTTCTGTCCACTCTGAAAGGGATAAAAGGATGTGCGTTAATGAAGATTAATTAGGCAAGGGAGCAAAGAATGCTCTAGTTATATCGACGTTGCTTACTCGAACCGTCATCTCTACGTCACTGTACTTACAAATATGGTGATAGGAAGAAAGTTCACTCCGTTTTTATAGATTAATTGGGTTTCATCGGTACGTTTTATAAAGTTACTTTATTTGAATTTAAAGTATAAACAATTTTATAACAATATTCTCCATTTTACAATTGTGATTTAAACGCTATGAAATAAAATTTATTTACAATTGCACCCACGTAAGTTGGTGATAATATAAATACAGTAATATAAAATTCAATAACCTGAAAAAGCTTATGTCAAAGATACTAATTGACAATACATAAATATTTACTCAAAGTAATACACGGCGTGCGCTTAACATAAGTTTTACTGTTGTGTATTCTATAAAAATTAGATAAAGATGAATATATATGAGCGAAGGGGAAGGGCGGTTACGTAGGGGCCGGCCTAATAAGACATAACAGTCTAATAGACGCTATATTGAAAAACGTTAGGAGTACCTATAACCGCCGAGAGTGTATGAGAAGATGTATGAATGTCAATGAAGCGAAAGTGGTCTGTCAGGATCGGGACAAATTGGGATCCGTGATCTCTGTGTACCCCTCTACAGGGAATCAGGCGTGATGTGTATGTATCTATGTATTAGATAAAGCTTTGTATGTAGGAAATATGGGGTAGGTTATTCATAGTTCAATATTACTTTAACTTTTTCGAACTTCTGCCGAGAGAACTTTCTGCACAAGTATCTCCAGATAGTAGTAGTAAACTCATATGGTTTCCTGAACAGCTCACGTGCCATACAGTAATTACTAAACCATGTGATGAGTAAGACGTCACTTAACTTATATATAGACTATTAATTAAAACAAATAAATACTCAAAACTAGTGTACAATGACGTAAGAAGTGTTAATACAATGTAAAGGAATTGATAAAGTATGTAAACAATAAATAAAAAGTTATTTTTCTGTACAAAGAGTGATAATTTAAAATAAATGATTCGTCTGGTATTGAGTACAATATTCTTGTTTTATATCATAATATTATTAGTACTAGTTTTCCCTGTTTCAAAATATAAAAGATTTAACTGTTTACTGTGACCTAAATTAAAATTCTTTAATAAATACCTTTTCAATTGAGTACCTTACGGGTTACCACACGTGTTAAACAAAACTAACTATAACCATATAAAGTGTAAATAGTGACTTAAAATGTCATGTAAAGTGAACTTGAATAATAAATATATAGTGATTAAAAGTATGTAAGTGACATGTGATATTATTGACATAGTGTCAAAATAGAGTCAAAATTATATTGTCACAGCCAAAATGTATACCACTGGACACATCTAATATGGTGCTGAAAGTTAAAGTGCGTCTCAAGTATTCGCAACATCAGATTGTATGGCTGTTTAAAAGGGTTAGTAAAGATCTGTAGTTACTCAATAAGTATAAGATACATATATGGGTATGCTGTTTACCATAGTAAAATCCTTATGTAGGATTACCCTATCAAATCGGTTTACTACACACATACATCAACTCTTATATCTTTCTGGGTGGACAGAATATCGCTTCAGTAAACTTTCGTACAACTATATATTATATTATATATTGGAGTTATGTCCAAAGGGATAGGTAGGTTTTTCACGATGTCTTCACTCATCAAACCTCTCTCAAAACCCAACATCACGTGGGCATCAATCTAAATACTATGTGAAATCAGAAATTGTATAATATATTATTGCTAGTCGTTTCACGTTTCTGGGAAATTAAGTTTTCTGTCTTCTCATTTTTTCACTATAAAAATACATATGCGTAATGCACTTACTACTACGGTAAGAGAAAACATACTGTGGAAACTTACTTGTTCTCCAATCAGGTAGAAGTCAGTGTATGTTAATGAGGATACGAGTTACCACCTGTCACACACCAGGGTTCGATGTGACCATACAATTACTACCTCCGTGATTGCGGAGATGATACACAAACTTCGCAAGGGATAAGGACGTGAAAGTAAAAAATAAAAAATAAAATTCACTTTATTCACAAAGACACAAGACCAACGATGACAGAAACAAAACGGAACACAACAATTTGAGAGGCGCCAAATGCTGGCCCCGGGCCCCTGCGAAAGGGATCCGTCTCAGTTAAAGTGTTTGTCTTTCATTCTGTCCACCCCGAAAGGCGTAAATGTACATACGTGTTATATAACTAGGTCAATGCTAGCCAAGAAACCTTAACGATCGATGTACAGGCTGATATAAAAAGATAGTAAAAGAAATTCATAAGTGTATCGGCTGCACTAATAGAATTCTTGCGTAGGGTGTTATTGAAATCCCTAAGCATTACATATTACTACATAGTATAAAACAAAGTCGCTTTCTTTGTCCCTATGTCCCTTTGTATGCTTAAATCTTTGAAACTACGCAACGGATTTTGATGCGGTTTTTTTAATAGATAGAGTAATTCAAGAGGAAGGTTTATATGTATAATAACATCCATCAAATAGTGGAGTAGGCTATATATTTTATACCCGTGCGAAGCCGGAGCAGGACGCTAGTTAATGTATATACCCAAGGGTGTATGGAGCGTGAATAGAAGAGCATGTATGAGAAGGTTAATGAGTGTGAGTGAAGCAAGAGATTTGTCAGGATCGTTCCAGATGGCGATCGATAGTCTACCTATCCCCTTAGGGGCGTTAAGACGTGGAAATATGTATATATGTACGAGTATGCATGTATATATTCAAGTACTTTTTTCTCTATTAAGGTGTACTGAACCTCGGAAATACATATATTCCTCAGGCTATATTAGCGGACTGATAACGTACATATAGATTACACGGCCGTTAATCCATTCAGGGTGGACAGAACCTCAGATACACGATAATATCTCCTTGGTCACTTTGTACAATGAATATTGGGGTTGTGATGTCATATGTAATATTGGTCCGTTATCTAATAGATACCATTGAGCCCTAGTCCCTAAATTGAAATAATTTCCTCGTTTTCCCTTAATTTAACTATGGGAATTCAGATTCACATGGAATATGGGTGCTAAATGAAAAAGAATGACGTTAGAAGTACCTATAACTGCCGAGCGTGTATGAAAAGGTTTACGAGTGACAATGAAGCGAAAGTACTAATTAGTACTACTCGGAAAGATGGGGTATCCGTGATCTCTGCCTATCCCTCTATAGGGAAACGAGCGTGATGAGTATGTATGAAATATGCACCTTGCTAGCCCATCGCCCAATAGATTCCTTTTAACCCCTACTTAAGCCGACAGGATAGGCACAAATATACATTCTTAGATAGGTACTAGTTATCGTCCCATAGCTATCGCATGCAAAATGGAAATGAGCAATTACGCCGCTGTTCTTAAACGACGCTTCCTTGCCCGCATTGCTGTTGTACAGTGCGGTTGAAGATTTTAATCGTGTGTCCAGCTGCTAACAGTAAGGAAATATACCTGTTCGGGAACAGAGTCCACTGATACTTTTTGCAAAATATCAGTTTAATAACAGATCAGTAATAGTGTGAAGTTGGTACTGGATTAGCAAGTGACAAAATACGCCATTTTAAAGTTAAATCTGACAGTTTTTCTAATCTACCACCAACTTCACACTATTACTGATCTGATATTGAACTGCATTTGTTCTAAAACGCATAAGACTTGGGCCGCTAGTAATAGTCAGTGCTTGTAAATAGCGCTATGATTAACACGGGTCACATTGAGTACTGACTATCTGGTCCACATGTTGCAGAGATGAAATGAAGGAAAACTTTCCGAGGAAACTTAACCATCATTAGCATAAGTATGGTCTAGGTTGACATAGAGTAACCAATAACCACGGTAAGATATTTTAGTAAAAGTGTAAGTTTCTGTAACAGCCGAGTGTGCATGAGGAGATGTATTGACGTCAATAAAGCGAAAGTGGTATAGTAGAAACAAACTAGCATCCGTGATTACGCCCCATGTAAGGAAAAGGGCGTGATGTGTATATATGTAAATACAATATACATATCACACCCCTTTCCCCCCTACACAGGGATAGACAGAGATCTCTTATCACTCACGCTTCTCTCTACCCCACAAGGAAGTATATACTACATATTTCATGGTTTTTTTTTTCTATACAGGGTCGAGGCTTAACCGGACTGAAGAACCTAGGCAATACCTGTTACATGAACTCCATAATCCAGTGCTTAAACAACACCTATTTTCTGGCTACCTACTTCTGCAACGGACACTACTTGGAACACGTTAACAGGTATGTTAGAAAAGATATATAGAAGACATTTCTATTATAGGTACTATATTAAATGAAGACTGAACAGGTAACAGTTAGTGCTTGTAAATGGCGACATGGCTTACCTCCTGTCACATTGAGTACTGACTATCTGGTTAACACGAGGGTTTGAGGTGGCTATAGAATTATTACCTTTGCAATTGCGGAGATGGACACCTGAACCTCTGACTACCCCGCAAGAGTTAATGGTCGTGAATGCGTTTGTCTTTTATCTTTTTGTCTAAATGAAGACTAGGACGACGCTATATACCCGCATAGAGGCATATGTGACAGATATGGAGATAGTTTTAATTTAGTTTTAAGTATTGATCAGCATAGTTACATATATGTCGAGGGCACCGAGGGTGTATCTTTAGTAGTAGTTACGTTACGAAGAAAGGTATATCTTTTAACCTCTGAAGTCATTGCTCTGTAACTTGTGTGCAATTAATCAATTAGATGTTTCGTAAATTATTTGATTGCCCATTCGTGTTACATTGAAATATATATACCAATTCAATTATTACTTTTCTGGTACATGGAAATTGATCGTGTTACTGACCTGAAAAGTTAATTAAAGTGCATCCTTTTGAATGGATTATTATTCTGAGAAATTTTAGTTGCTTAACAACATTAATAGGACGAATCATTCATCATATTTACGTCATATAATAAAACTGGTTTGACCGGATCAAGAAAAAAGGATATCCGTGCTCTTAACCTCTCTGTGGAGAAACACAATATGTATGTATAATGAACCAGAAGCAAACCCAAGTCCCTTAATCGCCTCTTTACAGGAGCCACGCCACAAGAGGTGCGATAGCGGAGGAGCTGGCAGCGGTGGTGAGGGCACTGTGGTCAGGCCAGTACCGGTTCATTGCCATCAAGGACTTAAGGGTAATGTATTGTTACTTTATAATATAACTAGTGACCCGCTCCGGCTTACCACGAGTATAAAATATTGAGCCTACTCCACTATTTAATGGATGTCATTATACATATAAACCTTCCTCTTGAATCACTCTATATATTAAAAAAATCGCATCAAAATCCGTTGTGTAGTTTTAAAGATTTAAGCATACAAAGGAACATAGGGACAGAGAAAGCGACTTTGTTATACTATGTATAATCAGCCTATCTCAGTCCACCGGAAGCAAGCCTGGCCCATAACACGCTTAATTGGTTTAATAGGGGTGAGGAGGTGCGATCAGGGACGGATGAGTTTATTATTGGTCACCGATATTTACAAGGTTCAGGCTACCTTGAAAATAATTAAAGTACATCACATATTTGACGACCTCCATAGCGCAATTGGATAAGCACCTGAACCCTATTCGTGACGTCCCTGGTGCGATTCCCGGTGGAGGCACAGTTAAGAACTACGCTTTTCTTCTGCTTTCCAGTTATCGCTTTTCTTAAATATACGTTGACTAGTACCCTTGACACAAGTCTTAAATGGACTAACCAAGAGGCTAGTTTAATTGGTGTAATAAAAAATATTATTACCTATCTATATGAGAAAAAGGATGTCTATATAACATACACAAACTTTTCCAGAGTGAGGTAGGGCGGCACGCGCGCGCCTTCCGCGGCTGCGAACAGCAGGACTCGCACGAGTTCCTCACCATCCTCATGGACTGGCTGCACGACGACCTGCAGTTCAACTTCAAGGCGCCGCACAAGGTGGGTACATTGGGCTAAGTAGTGCGCAGGTGGGAGCATAGATGGCGGTATGGGTGTGTAAAAAGTTCTCTGGTTGGTACAGAGATGGCATTAGTAGCGAGACGTTCGGGCACGTTGTGAAGGAAGAACCATATGAATGTAAATTCATGTTATTTTTTATATAATACTTGCGGTGAATGAAATAATGTAATTACGAAACTACTAATGTGCTCTTTATCTTGAAATAAGCGGATGATGAACTTATACATTAATTCATACATTTAACGAACAGAACTCTATTACTTGTATCTAACAAACCAACAACACATTTCATCCAGAGCCCATCGCCATTCAAAACATAACTCACCTATAAAGCCAAATACTTTTACCATTTCCCAGGACGTGATCCCACCAGGCGAGAAGGCGTGGCGTGAGTTCACAAGAGGGGCGTGAGAGTGTCATCCTGAAGCTGTTCTACGGCCAGATCCGGTCCACAGTTCGCTGCGTGCGCTGCGGAGCCAGTAGCGCCACCTATGATACGTTCTCCAACTTATCACTCGAACTGCCCGCGGCTAGTCGGTGTAGTTTGGCGGTGAGTTGATTAACGAATGATAGAAAAACATTTATTCACTGTGCACAAAGTACCTAGACAATGGCACGTGTAACCTAAAAAGCTACTGACTTTATGTTGTCTTGGTTTAACAAAATTTCTAATTTACCTAATAAGCATTTTACGTGTAATTACCTAAGTAAGAAATCCGCCAGTAGTTATGTACTTTAGCACCTATTTATGACAGTCTTTAATAAATCATCTTAGCAGACACTCGCCTATAATAATATTTGACCTTCCACTTCAACCCTCACCCTTAGTGACAAACTTTAGTGACATTGGCAGACATTTACCTTAGTACATAGTTGCTTATACTTACATTTATGTACATTTGTACGATAATGATAAGCTTGATGCAGCGAAAAGGTGCTATTCGGTATTTGATGCAGCTAAGACGCATCCCTTATGCTCCGACAGCACCCGGGAACCAGATTACATGAATAATCCCCCCGTTTTCCTTGTGGACCCACTATTTTGTCCAACTAGTAGTACCATGAGGAGAGACCTGTTTCTGTCTATCCTACTAATGTTATGATTCGAAAAAGTGCCTCCTGTACCAACAACAAAACAAACTCATATTATAATTTATTTATTTTCGTTTATTCACGGTAACGTTACATAGGTGGCACGTTGGGTACTTACTATTTTGGTGTAATGTAGCTCTTGAATAACCAAAAAACACAACGATGTTATAATTATATGGCAGGAGTATATATAGTACTCAGTGATGAAAAATTTAAGGTAATTCCTCATTAACACCCAATACTGTTGAGGTGGTGAACTTATCATCCGATATATCTCATTTATTTCTAGCTGCCGTGCCTACCTACTGGAAGCAACTGCATCTAGTTAATTTTTAACCTGGACTATGGCATTTATACAAGCTGAATTCAAGTTGAATCGCGCAAATTGGTCTTTCAATGAATGTACTGTACTTGTACTTATCTATACTTAATTTTATAAAGCTGAAGCTAGCGTTGTTTGAACGCGCTAATCTCAGGAACTACTGGTTCGAATTCAAACATTGT